>SJXQ01007362.1:116185-135763 GCA_006408695.1 Aepyceros melampus | reverse complement strand
TGTCCAAGTATTATTTGTGTTCAAGAAGATTGACGGTGGGGATGGGGGGGGCGGTGGGGAGGGATGGACAGGGGGCTTGCCTTGGTAAAAGTTCCCCGTAAGGCATTAGCTCACCTGTCCTTTCCTGTACGAATCATACTCAAGCCTAGACATTACAAGGTCCGGAACCACGAAGCTACTCGAGATATAATGAGCCTATAGTTTGTCAGAAAAGACCATCAGTTATATGCCTGGAAGTTCAATGACTCTTGAGAAAATCATCGATGATGTCATCCTCACGAGCTGCAGATCTCCATCCCATTTGTTTCCTTCCTGTTTCTTCCCTTCTGCTTCTGCCTGGGGGCAATTACTGGTCCCCATGACTTGCTGAGCTTGACTAGGAGTTCACATTTTAGGTGATGGTGATAATTGTTCAGGCAGGATTAGAAAATCAAGGACAAGTGACAAATTCTTCTCTTCTAAGGGAGAGTTGTCAGAGTTGGGCCCCCAAACTTGTGATTTATTGTTGCCCCAGAGGATCCATTTTACAGTCCTGTAGCTGGTTCTTTAAAGGTTTCTTAAAAGGGCAGATAGGTGCCTGTATAAATGCCTTCAAGTCACAAGTAATTGGTCATAATTCTAGCCCCTTCCCACAGATAGTTAACCCTCAAAGCTTGAAGGAGCATAATAAACACATTAGTTCTTAAAAAGTTTGAGATATTGTATGGATTTGCCTGAAAAGCTGCCTGTTGTTGCTGGCTCTGGGACTTCTGGCATATACAGGGATAATGACTCGAAATTCTTGCTTACCTGTGGCGTGATGTATCCCAGGCCCAGGCTTGATCAGCCAGTCAGTGTCTGGGATATAAATTTATTTGTATTTTACAGTTAGTAATTCCAAATCTGGGAGCCTTCGCCAGAATCAGACTCCAGTATGAACCTGTGTTAGAGCTTCTGCATGCCACAAATGAATCCCGTTTTATGTTCTGAACTAAGTATGCAGAGTGGATAAAATAACATGTTTTATCAGCAATCTATCCATTCACCAAATATTTATCAAGGGCCCAGTATTTGCCAGACACTATTAGAAGCTGGGGATATATCAGTGAACAAGTTGAAAAAGTCTCTACATTTACAGAACTTAACCTTGTCCTGGGATGAGCAATTCTCTGATCTTTTAAAAAATTCATTTCTCTTTATTTCATTGACTTTTTTGCTATATTTCACCTAATCATTTTTTTAAAAAAAAACAGCTAATATTTGTGATAATTTGGTTACCATGAATTTGCTGATTGAATAGTTAAGATAACTGAAACACTAATCAAAGTCAAATGCTTTGGCAGGATTAAATTTCACTTTAGGGACATACACAGAGATTTGTATAAGCCGACATTGACATGCAATTGATAGATACGAACATCTGAGCTCCACTTACTCAACAAGGATTTAGGAAGGACTTACTGTTTAATAAACCAAGGGGATTTTAAACAATAATTCTCCCTGGTTTTGAAGGAATAATATGGTCACCATAACCTGGAGACATGAGTATCATGTCAGAGATACTGGCTAGTGTTATCAGTGTTGTCTCCAGGGATGAAATTTGTTAGGGTAGCAGGAGAAGTCATTCAAATTCAAGTACTAGTTCAGTAATCTAAAACTCACAGTATTTCAGTGAATAAACTGGTGATGTCTGAATATGTTAAATTATCACTATTAGCAAATTTAATCACTGCTGTAAGAAAACCAGAAAAATGCATATAGTTCACTGGTTATTATTCAAGGAGAGTTTTCCCATTCCCACTTTTTAATGATCTCAGTAATATCATAAAAAGAATAAAAATGTGGTTTCTCTGGGAAAACCTATTAACAGAGTAGAAAGATCCATGATTTGTTGCTGCATAAACATGAATCCTCAGGTGGGTTAGTTTATGGGAATCCTTCTGAATAAAATGTTATTTTGTGGGTGAATAATATATTTATTAGGACTTGTTTCAGTGAAGGCAGGAGAAGCAGGAATTTAAAATGTCTCTTTATGTGAAAAGTAGGCTTTGTCTTTCATTCTCTGAGAGCGCCTTGAGAAGTTTCCAAGTTATTGAACTTGTTTAGTAAATACACATTTTCATAGTGATGTTCTCCCATTCCTTGTTGCCACAGAAGAACTTGGTAGTGCTGAATTGTTGTCATGGATTGCGCTGTATCCTTTTCACACAACTGTTATCACTCTGAACTATTAGAATTTCTCTATCAATGAGGAAGTAGCTCCTAAGAGGAAGACTTGTTTAAACTTGAGTATCTTTTAGGGTATTTTCTTATGTTTAGAACAAAGGTAAGTGGATATCTGTGAAAACAGACTCCTTATTAAAAGTAAATTACCTTTAGGGAGGAGAGAGTAGCATTGAAACATATATATTACCCTGTGTAAAGCAGATAGCTAGTGGGAAGTTGCTGTATAACACAGGGAGCACGACCTGGCTGTCCATAATGACTGAGAGGGGGATGAGGGTTGGGAAGAAGGCTCAAGAGGAAGGGTGTATACACACACACACACACACACACATGCTTAATAGCTGATTCGCATTGTTGTATGGCAGAAACCAACACAACACTATAAAGCAATTATCCTCCCAATTAAAAATCAAATTTTAAAAAAGTAAATTACCTTAAAAAAATCATGTCTCACTATTAATGATTTCCTAAGAATGTTTTTTAAGAATAAAACATTCAATACTCAGTGTCATGGGAAACTCATTAATAATAGGATTGGAAGACACTTTGGAGGTCTTTCAGCCCTTTGATATTATAGATAAACTAAAGTCCAGAGATCAAGCAGCTTGCCTGCCATGCCATTTGAAAGTTGTTGACGTACCCTAAAATCTCAGTAGCAATTTTAAAATAATTTCTTTCATTTGATGGAAGAAGTTAACTCCAGTGAATACATTTCTAGTTTGGAAAAAATGAACTATATGTAGACAAAGGTGATGGTTTGCCAGGAATAAATGACATATCAACTTGGAAAATTCCTGAATTCTGCAGTATGCCTTACTGAAGTAAATCTGTAAAAAAGTGTGGAGATGATCCATTAAATTCTGCTTTTAAGGAAATTGGGTAATAACTATGATCATTTAAATAGCTACAGTTAAGTAAAAATATGGGTAAATAATGTAGTTAAATAAGTAGTAATACAAATTCATTTGAGACAAAGAACAGTTTAAAAAAATCTAAATGCTTATGAACTATTTCATAACGTGCCCTGGCATCTGATTCCCAGGTAGTGAAATAAACACGATAATACTTGAAAATTAGGTAGGATAGCAACTGCTAGACACCTAAGCAAATATGTGTTGCCCATGCTTCTTGAACCAGTCACACCATTTCTAGTTCTCGTGAGGCTCAGATAAGCTTCTCAGCCTTCTTTCTTAAGGTTTATTTGTTTGTTCTGTCTGCGCTGGGTCTTGATCGCTGCGCTGAGGCTCTGTCTATTTGCGGTGAGGGGGAACGTCTCTCTGGTTGTGGTATGCAGGCTTCTCACTGCAATGGGTTCTCTCGGGGCACCCAGGCTCTAGGTGTGTGGGGCTTCTGGAGTTACAGCTCAGGGGCTCTAGAGCACCCACTCAGTAGTCACGGTGCACAGGCTTAAGTTGCTCCGTGGCGTAGGGAATCTTCCTGGACCAAGGATCGAACCTGTGTCCTCTGCATTGACAGGGGAATTCTTAACCACTGCTGCTTCAGTCGTGTCCTGGACCCCCAGAAAAGTCCTTCTTAGTCTTCTTAGGAAGGAAATTAATCATGAGCTTCCTGGTGTTCTAGAACACAGCAGAGATGAAATCTGGGCACAGGAGGAGTGGGAGAACCAGAAGGTAGTGTTTGGAAGTGGGGCCTTTTCCAAGCATACGGAAAATAGACACAGGTGGTTGGTGGCCAGCCTGCCTACATAAAGGTTACCATTTGATTGGTGATCTGTAGATGTTAAGTCTACTGGGGCAGGCGGGCGAGCAGGCAGAGGGAGGAGTTTGCTAAGAGCTCCCGGGCAGTTGTTCTGCATGTCACCTGTGTGTTGCCATGCTTGGTTTTGTTTTACCAGCTACTCATGTAACTGCTCTCCATTAAAGTGAAATAAAGGCAGCTTAAAAAAATATATATATATATTAATTTATTTGTCAGCATGTGGGATCCAGTTCCCTGACAAGGGATCAAACCTGGGGCCCCTGTCTTGAGAGCTTGGAGTCTTAGCCACTGGACCACAAGAAAAGTCCCAAGAACATTTTTTTTAATGTTATTTTTAATCGGAGACTAATTGCTTTACAATGTTGTGTTAGTTTCTGCCATACAGCAACGTGAATCAGCCATAAGTACCCATATATGCCCTTCCTCTTGAGCCTTCTTCCCATCCCAGCCCCCCGCTTCAGGGCATCACAGAGCACTCATTTGAGCACCCCCAGTCTCCCCTTCAAGGCATCACAGAGCGCTCAGCTGAGCTCCCTGTGCGGCACAGGTACTTCCCACTAGCTGCCTGTGTCGCACGTGGGAATGATAGGTGTCAGTGCTGCTCCATCAGCGCACTGCCCCGTCGCCTTACCTCGCTGTGCCCGCGAGTCCATTCTCTACGTCTGCCTCTCTGTTCCTGTCCTGCAAATAGGTTCATCAGTACCCTTTTTATAGATTCCATATATATGCGTTAATATATGATATTTGTTTTTCTCTTTCTGACTTAGTTCACTCTGCATAACAGACTCTAGGCTCATCCACTTTAGTGCAACCAACTCAAATTCGTTCCTTTTTATGGCTAAGTAATACTCCGTTGTATGTATGTATCACAAAATAAAGGCAGCTTAAAGCATGTGGCAGGAATCTGTGTGTATGTGCACGCGCACAGCAGTAGCCTGGAAGCTCATTTGGGATGGAATCATTATTAAACAGTAGTTTACCTAAATTTGGACAGCTACTTACTTTGTCATTCAAGTAGCCATTTTAATTACTGAGTCCTATTTAACCTTCCTAAAGGATTGTAGTTCAGTAGAATTAGAATCACAGTACAGGAGTCTATTTTTTACATTGAAAAGGGTTTTAGATTTAATTTGATTCAACCCTCTTTCACCTGTGTAGGAATTGTTGTGTAAATGCATTAAAAAATTGCCTGATTTTTAATCAGTTACTTTATTCCTCAGTTACATGAGTTATAGATACAAACTGAGGATAACTAAGGCTCAAAAACAGGTTTATATCTAGTGTTAACAGAACAGGATGACTGATGGGCATTGCGTATCAGGAAACATTCCCTTGAATGAGAAAAGATTTTCAGTTTAATGATTTTATGTCTGCTGACTTTAAGACAAAGGTGGGCTGTATCTTTTATATCCATAAATAACAGGGTCCATACTGTGAGTTGCCCAATATGTTTCCTGAATGAAGTAGAGTAAATTAAATTATAAGCTCTTCACATGAGGCCGTTTCATCGTTTTAGAGTTACATGTAACATTAGTAGGGCTTCCTTGGGGGCTCAGTGGTGAGGAATCTGCCTGCAGTGCAGGAGATGCAGAAGACATGGGTTTGATTCCTGGGTCGGGAAGATCCCCTGGAGGAGGGCATGGCAACCCACTCCAGTACTTTTGCCTGGAGAATCGCATGGACAGAGGAGCCTGGAGGGCCACAGTCCATGGGGTTGCAAAGAGACGGATACCACTGAAGTGACTGAGCAAGCACGAAGGCACACATAGTAAGTATCTCAAGCTAAATGCTGGCAGATTATTCGTTTTGACTATATCTGTACGCCAAGCTATTTAGTAAGAACACTCAAATACTTAATGATATTTAAAATTTTCCCTGTGACTGTCTATTTTTTTAATCTTTAGTCCTAGCTTCAACTCTGATAGGATTTTCTTGTGTTCTTTGTGTACCTTCTCTGCTTGCATCCTGCAGTAATACTGACTAGTCCATTTCCTCTCGCTGGGCTCCTTGGCGCCACCGCTGTGTTTAAGGGAGCTGGTCTCAGAGTATGCTCTCCTCCCTGTACCACCTGTCTGCACCTGTTGAAATGCTATGTATGCATCCTTCAGAACCAAGCTCTAGTGCCACTTTTTTTGGGCAGGGGGTATACCGTCCTCTTTATTGTTTGTAGTATTGCTGTTGGGTTGTGCCTTACAAACAAAGGAATTCTGATAAGTTCAATTTCACACCTTTCTTATCCTAAAAGAAAAAATTAGTGCACAGTGTTCATAATTGCACATGTTGAATTATCAAAGTTATCTGTGACAGGGGTGAATTTCCATTCTGAGCAAACACTGATGAGAATCAGTTTCTTCACTTAAAATTTTACCATGGGAGGATTGGGAGAATTCTCCACAGTCCAGGTTCTGTCTTCATGTGTTTCAGACCCTGTTTCTCCTCCGTTAGTCACGTGATTCCGGACTTTTGTGTGTCCTTAATACCTTCATTTGGATAAAATTTCTGCTTCCTTTGAACCTTAACAACTTCAGCCCTCCCTTAGGGTACTTGGTATATGTCTGTCTGCCCTGTATATTATTATGCTTATTATGTAAGGTATAATATCAATCTCCCCTCCTCCCACTGTTTCTGATCCTTTTAACCTTCCACACCCCAGTGGTGAGCTCCTTGAGGCAGAAAGTGTGTATTGGGTCACGTCCATTTACAAACAAATGAATGAAATAATGAAAAGGGGGTCTAGGTATTAAGTAAGGGATCATGTGGGTTATTTCCATCACATGAATGTTAATACAAAGGAGTGTCAAATAAAGAGGGAAAATGGATCTGTATATTGGGCTATACTTATTTGGTTTCCCAGGAATAATAAATATTGAAAAGAGGAATTTTCATTTTTTTCACTCCAGCATATATAGTTTATAGTGAAGTGAGTTTTAAAATTTAAGTAATTCCCATGGTTAACTGTACAGTCTTGGACTTAATTTACATACTATAGAGAAGACATTAGCATCAGGAAATGTGCACACATTCAGTAAAAGCTGAAACTGATTTGCATGTTTTTAAATATAAGAATGTAAGTTATTCTGAATACATTTTAATCACTTGCTTGAATTCTTTTACTTTTCTTTTTACCACTAGTGTGGCTTTCTGTGCTGGAAGAACTCTTTGGAGGAATGGAATTAAGTGAAATCTTTCTGTGTGCTAAGTCATTCAGTCGTGTCTGACTCTTTGCAACCCTGTGGTAGCCCAACCAGGCTCCTCTGTCCATGGGATTCTCCAGGCAAAAATACTGGAGTGGGTTGCCATTTCCTCCTCCAGGGGATCTTCCCGACCCAGGGATCAAACCCTTGTCTCTTATGTCTCCTGTACTGGCAGGCAGGTTCTTTACCACTGAGTACCGTGGGAATTGCCTTTCCCCAATATCCTGTTCTTAATGGGTTTATTGTGAGCAGCTCTGAGGACACAGCACCCCTAAGAACATGTTGTCAGAACTTTTGGAAGCGTGATGATATCTTTTTTAGTTCACTGTTCAATTTAACTCAAGGAGGAATTGTATTATTTGTTCCTTCTCTTTTTATTTCAAAATCTCAAACAGAATGATTCCTTTTTATGTCACACACTGGAATTTCTACTTTTTTATTTTCCAAGGCTCTTCTTACGGCATGACCACCTTAGTACTCTGTGTTTAAGTCATTAATATCTATCCACAAAAAAGAGGTAGTTCTCTTTTAGGGACACTAATCTCTAATGAAGTCTCTTTTTTATTTTGCTTCCTTTGATTGTTAAGTAATCTCATAAATTTCTGTGTTAGGTATTCCTAACGATTAGTGTAAAACATGTTCTTTTCCTAATGTTTTCTTTTTAGAGGGTAAGGTATGAATGTGTAAAGTTGGAAACATTAACGCTTAGCCCTATTCAGCAACAGAACAAGAAAAACAAAATATGTCTTTGCATTTTAAATGTTAGGCTATTGGCTCTGACCAATACATTTTAAAACTTTTTGGTGGAAACCAGGAAACTAGCTGAGTGGTTTCAAGTTGGGAGTTTTAGATGATGTCGTCTACATTCCAACCATGTAGAATCACTTAAAGGAGCTATTAAATAGCCTTGGATAAAAATGGGATGTTTTCTTGTTGAGCCATAAGAAACCCAGAGACAAGATTTAGAGATTGGGCTGGAAAGAACTCCTGTTGCTGATCAAGACTGAAGTGTATTTAAGTTATGGAAGTCCCCTTAAAGAACAGGGACAGCATCCCTCCTTTGAAATAACATACCTCTTACGTATTAAGATGAAAAGTTGCAACATCCTGCTAGTTGTTACAAATTCCTTTAAGCCCATGAGATTTAATCAGTGATAATTTCTCTAACCAAGAGCTCATTAGGCTAGAGCTTAGGGTTGATGATGCCTCTTGGGTCCTAACTAAACCAGTTAGTTTTGCAAAGAGCAAAAGGTTGACTTAGAGGGGAGAGTTGGTCTCCAGGAGAACTATACAAAAGCATGGTTGATTTGGTGGTACCCATTCCTGATGAGAGAAAAATAGGACTTTTGAGATGAGTCAAGAGTAGCATCTTTGTTTATGAAAAATGATATAATTTTTTCCCACTTTAGGTGATAAAGTTGAGAGGTGAAACCATCACTAGACCAATAGATAATGGTTAAGAAATACCTTATGAACTGAAAGGACCACAGACTCATTTAAAGGAGGGAAGAATATGGCAGAAGGTGAGCTAAGTTGAGATAGAAGCGAGAGATACTGTATGGTGAAGATGTAAAATAGTGACAGAATCTGGCAATGCTTACGTAAATCTGAATTTTCTTAGAGTTCAAGCTTTGAAACCTAGTGAAGCCTAAAGTTCTGGCACGTTTAGAAAGACCACAGCCAGTGTTTGTTGAATCAGTATACTCAGGCTATCATTCTTTTTAATTCCATAATGATAAAATGGCATAGTTGTCTGATTCCTTTTTCTTGGGTACCTTATTTTAGCCATAATTGCATTGTCCATTGTGCCTAGCATGCAAATGTCTTGAAGTAATGCGTGAGTTAATATAGAATGTATGCTTCGCATTAGAACATAAGCTCTGTGAAAACATGAATTTTTGCCCCTTTTGTTCACTGCTTTTATCCCCAGTGTCTAGAACAGTGTCTGGCACATAAATACCTGTTGAGTGACTTACCGAAGAGCTAAGCAGTGAGCAAAGATTACTCTTTTACAGAAGCTTTTAGGACAGTAATATGTAAATTAACAGCAAATTCAACAGCTGGGTTATTTTTCTATTCACTCATTAGTATTCCATTTAAAACTCTTAAGATTATCTAGTCTAATAATTAATAAATTGGGTTATGACAGTAATTAGGAGTTATTGAATAATAATTAGCAAGTAGACTGGACAGTAAGATATATTCCCTCTAAACTAATTTCTCCACTGATATTTTCATTCATTATGAACATAATTTTACATAAACAGTGTTAACTGATATTTAAAATGGTCGTGTGATTTGTGGCAGAGTTGATTTAGATCCTTTGGTGGGAATTTTAGGATATGGTTTCAGATTCTCTAGGTCATGAGATTTTATAGAAAGGATTGACAGTCAGTTTCCTGAAGAGTGACGTGAGCTCTAAAGTCGTGGTGTAGGCCCCCATAGCTGTCCTTACCACAGGCCGCCCTTACCGTGAACCTGGGCCCAGCACCGCTGTTTGCTGTCGCTGCCACTCCAAACACCTTTCTTCTCTGCTTAGATCAGTTGACTGTGATCACCCAAGGGATCTGACATGACTTAGTTGTGACTGACTGTAATGATGAAAAAGGAGAAAAAAGCGGAAGAGGAAGAAGAAGGGGAGGAATAGAATGGCGTGGAATAGACTAGAATAGAGTGAAAATGTGCGGTGGTCCCAGCCTGCTGTCAGATACATTGCAAGGAGTTGTAGCTGAAGTAGAATACCAAGGGAGTTATTTGTAGTTTTTAATTTAAAGCAATTATGTTTTCTATTGGGGGCTTCCCTGGTGGCTCAGAAGGTAAAGCGTCTGCCTGTAATACAGGAGACCCGGGTTTGATTCCTGAGTCGGGAAGGTCCCCTGGAGAAGGAAATGGCAATCCATTCCAGCAGCACTCTTGCCTGGAAAATCCAAAGGACGGAGAAGCCCGATAGGCTACAGTCCATGGGGTCGCAAAGAGTCGGACACGACTGAGCGACTTAAGAAGCTGTTCTGATTAATATGGCTGTGTAGTCAGTTACCCCAGAATTTAGGGGCTGGAGACAATCTTTTTCTTAGGCACAAGGATTGGATGGCTGGGAAACAGAGCGCAGTGAGAGTAGGATCTCTGCTCTGTGATGTCCGAATCTTCACCTTGAGCTGACACAGCTGCTAGGGATTTGATTCATTTTGAGATGATGTCTTCATTCACAAGTCTGGTGTTCACTCAAGCTGGTTGATATATGCTGAGACCTGAGCAGGGGGCCGTGGACCAAAGCACGTACACCTTGATCCTCCATGTGTCCTGAACATCCTCTCAGCATCAAGGCTGCAGACTAACGGGACTCCTGTGGCCCTGCATGGCTCCACAAGCCAGTCAGTGTCCTTAGGAACAGGTGGGGTTACTTCTGCCACATTCTGTTGGTTACAAGTGAGTTCAAAGCCCCACAGATTTAGGGGAGGGCACATCTACCATCTCTTACTAGAAAGTATTAAAGAATTTGTGCCTCCCCCCTTAATAATCATGACATACATGCTTGTTGATTAATATAGCAGAGTATATGATAAAAAAGCAAGGCTCCTGTCCCAACTATCCCTGTGCCCCGTACCCAGATATAACTTATTTTAATTCTGTTTTTGGTGCTTCTGGTTGTTCCTCTGTGAATCTAGATAATATACTATGCTCTATTTCTTGATATCTAAACTTCAGATAGTAACTATTGACTTTCTATTCTGAAAGATGAAGATTTAGCTCGTCAGAACTACTCCTCGTTAAATCTCCTTCCTCTTTGGTTTGATAGGGACATTTTTATTTTTTATGATGATTTAAAATAATATCTTTAAGCATAACTTTTTTTGTTCTTTCTCTTTTGGCAGTGTCTCTCGAGTCTACATTCAGTAAGAGAGGAATTCTTTATTTCCCTAACCTTTCCTCTACCTTTGAACTCCCATTAATATGACAACTTCCATCAGCTACTTTGCTAAAGTTGCTAAACATTTGCGTTCTGTTTTGCAACCTCAGGTATAGGTCCAATATTAAAACCCTGTGAGGCTGAGAGAGCCCTTCTTTCTTAAATACAGACCTCTGGATTTTCTTTTCTTATTCTGCATCACTTTTGAAAAATTACACCTATTTTAGGGTACTGCTTTTTCACTTTCTTATTCTGCTTTGTTTTTCCTGGAGTTTATGATTGCCTTTTTATTTGTCTTACACTATTTGCCTTTATCACAGCCAGAACATTTTCTTTTCAAACACTTCATCATATCATCTACTTCTGTTGAATTGCCCATTTCCTGAAGTTTCTCGGAAGTTTTGGATTACTGAGAATTGGTTATTTCCTTGGATTGATGAACTGTTGTCTTCCTGGGACTTTTTCACTGCTCCTCTGACTTGGAGCTACTCTTTCCTGCATCCTGACTCTTCCTCTTCAGCGGTGCACACCCTTCTTTTGCTAGTGTAGGTTTGTGAGAAACTCCCTAAGAAATTGTGTATGGGAGATAAACTTTCCTGAATCCTCACCTGTTTGAAAACATCTTTATTGTCTCTTGCAGTTGATTATGACTTGATTGTTGGTAGAAATCTAGGATGAAAAATTTTTGCCACAAAACATTGCTTTCTCTGTATTCAGTGTTACTAATAAAAAAATCATCTACTGATACGATTTTCTAATTAGTTTTTAGTGACTTTTTTTTTGCTCTGAAAGCTGCTAGGATGTGTTCTTCAGAAATATGTGAAGAAATATGTGGGTGTGGTACTTTATAAAGTTGAATTTGCTGGGCATTCCTTGAGATCTTTCTGTGCATATTTATTTGTTTCTGAAGGTTACTTTTTCCTATTTGTTCTGTTGTTTCTCCATGAACTCCTCTCGTTCGTCAGATATTCAGTCTTTCAATTGGGACTTCTAAGTCTCTTAAGGTTCAGTTTTACAGATTGGCCTCTATGTTTCTTACCTTCTTCTCCTCTGCTTTCTAATTATTTCACTTCCTTTGGGCTTGTTTTGCTTTATTCTGAAGAAATCTGTGCTATTTGCTAAACATCTATTGAATTTACTCTTTTCGCAGTTATATTTTTAACCTCAAACCATCTTTTTTGTTGTTCTTTGCTTTTTTTTTAAATAACCATTTTATTTTGGTTTTATAGTTGCACTATGTCTGTGAATTGCTCTACATTTTGAAAAAGTTCTCCGTATTGTCTCTGTTTCAGTCAGCATTTTGTTCCTAACTTTTTTTGTTTTCCCTGTTCCTGGATTCCTTAAATGCTGAGTAGTATTTGGATGGGCTTCTCTGGTGGTTCAGACGGTAAAGACTTCACTGCATGGCAGGAGTCGTGGGTTCGGTCTCTGGATCCAGAAGATCCCCTGGAGGAGCGCATGGCACCCCACTCCAGTGTTCTTGCCTGGAGAACCCCATGGACAGAGGAGCCTGGAGGCTACAGTCCATGGGGTGGCAAAGAGTTGGACACGACTGAGCGACTTTCACTTCACTTCAGTATTTGGATATTATTTTGCCTTTTTTTTTCAAAATCAAGTTTATTGAGATATAATTTATATACAGGAAAAGACATCCATTTTGAGTGTGTTTTTAAATGAAGTCTGATAAGTTTATAGTCTCATATAAACTACCATCACAGTTAAGATCTCAGCTATTTCCATTACTTCAGAAGTTCCCTTAGGCCCCTTTGCAGACTCCTTCCTCTACCTGAACCCCTGGCAACCCTCATCTTTTTGTCATTATAGATTTTATTTGTCCTTTCTAGAGTTTCATGCGAGGTAACACACAGTATTGTGATTTTTGATATCTGACTTGCACAGGCTGTTTTGAGGTTCATTTATTTTGACTGTATTAGTAGTCCATTCTTTCTCATGAATTTGCCGTAATTTGCATTATTTATTCATCCATTCACCTATTGATGGTTATTTGTGCTGCTTCCAGTTTGAGGTTATTATGAATAATGCTGCTATGAACATTCGTGTCCAGGTCTTTGTGTTGATATGACACATGCTTTCATTTCATGTGAGTAAATATCTAGAGGGCCTCCCTTGTAGCTTAGTCAGTAAAGAATCTGCTGCAATGCAGGACACCCAGGTTCAATTTCTGGGTCTAGAAAAATCCCCTGGAGAAGGAAATGGCAACCCACTGCAGTATTCTTGCCTGGAGAATCCCATGAACAGAGGAGCCTGGCAGGCTACAGCTCAGGTGGTTGCAGGAGTCAGACACAACTTAGTGACTAAAACCAAATATCTAGAAATGGTTTGCTGACTTGTATGGCAAATGTATTAATATGTTTAATTTTCAAAGAAGCTACCAAACTTTCCCAAACTGGTTGTACCATTTGTATTTCCACCAGCAGTGTATAAAGGTTCCACTTGATTTGCTTTCTACTCAACATTTGGTATTGTTGATCCTTTTAATGTTAACCATTCTATGTTAAGTGTGAACTGATACCGCATTGTGGTTTTAATTTGCATTTACCTAATGACTAATATTATTGACCATCTTTTCATTTGCTTATTGGTCATTCTCTTACCTTCTTTGGGGAAGTATCTATTCAAATATTTTGACCATTAAAAAACTGGATTATCCAATTGTATTGTGAGAGTTTTTATGTATTGTGGAACACTCTTTTGTCAGATGTGTGTGTTGCAAATATTTTCTCCAGGTCTTTGGCTTGCCTTTTCATTTTCTTAATGGTGTCTGTCAAAGAGGACATTTTAATTTTTCCAAAGCATATAATTTTTTTCTTTGATGGATTTTGTGTTTTTTTAGTATCCTATCTTTGCTAACCCCCAAGGCACAGATTTTTTCATATTTTCTTCTAGAATTTTATAGTTACTGCTTTTATGTCAAGTCTGTGGTACATTCAGGTTAAATCTGTGTGTGGCTTGAGGGAAGAGTCAAGTTTCATTTTTTTCTTGTATGGATATCCATCTGTTCTAGCACCATTTGTTAAAAAAGACCATGCCTTCTTCATTTTGAATTACCTTGGCACTTTCATCACAAATGAATTGACCATATAAATTTAGGTCTATTTGTGGACTCTCTGCTCTGTTCCATTGATTTATATATTTATACTTTTGCCAGTGCCATGATGTTTTGATTACTGTAGTCTTATAGTAAGTCCTGAAATCAGGTAGTGTAAGTTTTCCAACTATTTTCTTCTTCTTTTTGAAAGTTTCTTTTGCAATTTTGCTGAAATTTTGCTAAGAATTTTTGCATCTATGTTCATGAAGGATATTGTTATCTAATTTTTTTTTAATAATGTCTCAGGTTTTGGTGTGGAGGTAATCCTATTATCATATAGTGAATTTTATAAGTGTTTATAGCTCTTCTGAAAGATTTCATGTAACATTAGTATATTTGCTTACATAGTTAACAGAATTTACCAATGAAGTCATCTGAGCCAAGGATTTTCCTCATGGGAAGGTTTTTAACTTCAGATTTTATTTCCTTTGTGGACATGGAGCCATATAGGTTGAATCACTTTGTAACTTGTTTTTCAAGGAATTGTATGTTTCATCTAGCCTTTGGGCTTTACTGGCATAGATTCTTTTATTTTCTTATCTTTTTAATGTCTAGAATCTGTAGTGATGTCTTCCCCTTTCATTTCTGATGTTAGTAGTTTGTATGTTCTCCCTGTTTTTCTTGATAACACAGGTAGATTTTTGTTAACTCTATTGATGATAAACCAGTTTTTGGTTTCATTGATTTTCTTTATGATTTATCTATTGTCTATTCACCGATATTTACTTTTAGTTTTATTTCCTTTTCCTACTTACTTTGAGTTTAATTTGTTCTTCTTTTTTAGCTTCTTGAAATAGTAGCTTTGTTGATTGTTTTTAGAATTTTCTTCTCTTCTAATATAAGCATTTATGTTGTTTTATTTGCTTCCCACAAATACTGACATATTGTGATTCCATTTTTGTGTGATATACAAAATATTTTAGCCCTGTTTTGGTGATGAATTTTTGACTTGTGGGTTATTTAGATTTGTGTTTTTAAGTTTGCAGATATGTACAGAATTTTTCAAATGCCTTTCTGTCTAATTAAATTCTATTGTGATCAGAGAACAAAGCTATATTATTTTATCCTTTTTAAATTTATTAAGACATGTGTTGGTCCATAAAGTGTATCTTGGTACTTGTTCCATCTGACTCTTTAAAAAATATTTCCCATTTTCCTCTCACGTGTTCATGTTTTCCTTTAAGTCTTTAAGGACTTTTAAAATAGTTGCTCTTTGTCTTCTATTCCATAATCTGTGTTATTTCTGGGTCTATTCCTATTGACTGATTTTTCTCCTATATGTATGCATGTCTGATACTTTTTTATTGGATGCCAAACATTGTGAATGTTTCATTGTTGACTGCTTGATTTTGTTCCTTCTTTTAAAGAATGCTAAACTTTTGTTCTGAGGGGCAGTAAGTTCCTTGCAGTTGAGTTTGAGCCTTCCAAGGCTTACTTTTAGTTTTTGGAAAATGTAGTCCATGGGGTTGCAAAGAGCTGGATGCAGTTTAGCAACAACAACAACAGAATGCGGAGGGGAGCTACTCTGCTTTAGACTTTATTTGAGGGCTAGGTAAGGCCCACTCCCAAGGCAGCAT
The DNA here is from genome assembly GCA_006408695.1 of Aepyceros melampus. Classification (NCBI taxonomy): domain Eukaryota; kingdom Metazoa; phylum Chordata; class Mammalia; order Artiodactyla; family Bovidae; genus Aepyceros; species Aepyceros melampus. The sequence continues at coordinate 120,052 of SJXQ01007362.1, read as the reverse complement.
TGCCCTTTTGTGGTCTCTGCTTAGTGGGACCTAAAAAGATGTCTTGCTTTGTGTGAGCTCTAGGAATCATTCAGTTTACAACTTCCTGGTAATTGTTCTACCTCAGAAGCAGTTTTTCGCTTGGCCTCAGGCAGTTGCACATGTGCAGATTTAGGCAAGAACGCAATAGATCCATGTAGATTTCTGAAGCTCTTTTTCTGAGTAGTTTTTTCTTCCGTTCTCTATCTCACAGATTTTAGTCACTTTAGCTGCCTTGTCTTCTCAGCTCTGATTTCTACCTGCTCAACTCTTGCCTGGAGAATCCCAGGGACGGGGGAGCCTGGTGGGCTGCTGTCTCTGGGGTCGCACAGAGTTGGACACGACTGAAGCGACTTAGCAGCAGCAGCAGCAGCAACTCAGATGATGGACCTCATGGGATGTTTCTCTTGCCTGTGCCCGTGGTCTGGAAGTTGCCTCCAGGCGTAAAGGCAGGGTGGTCCAGGGCACCTCATTTGTTTCCCCGGTCTCTGGGATCACAGTCCTGTGCTTCCTGTACGCCAGTATCTGAAAACAGTTGTTTCATATGTTTGTCCAATTCCTAGTTGTTTGTGTCCGATGAATAAGTCAGCCCTTTTGCTTTCTTATAGCCCTAAATACCCATTAGTTTGTTTTTTTTTTTAATTGGGTAGCTAGTATGGCTGTTTATTACAGCATTCCCTAATTTGGAGGACAGTGTAATTAATCATCTGGAAAGGAGTGATAAATGTAGAAAGAACATCATCTTTTTCTTCCATTACCTGTCTCATCTGGCTATCTAAATTCTCATCATTCTAGATTTTCATACCATATTCCTCCCTAAAGCCAACAGCCAGTATAAAGCCCGTATCGTGCAATAACTAGTTTGATGTCATATTGATTTTAACCAACTGGTTTTTCTTATGAGAAACAAACTGAGAAAAATAAAACTCAAGACGAATTAATTTCTTTGCAGGAATTTCCCATGTCTTGATGATTTAAAAGAATCTATTTTGCATTTAAATGAATCATTATGAGCTTGACTGAAGCTTGTTGGATACTCCAGATTACTCACTGTAGTGTGTTTTCTGATGGAGGCAGGAAGTGAAAAAGCAAGGTCTATGAGATTTTTGTGTCTGTGAAGTCGTTTAATGTTTCTTATTGAGGCTTCGGTCACTAGGGTAAATGACTCAAGGTATCTGCTGCTGCTTAGCAGTTCTTAAGGGGGAATTTCCCCCACCGTGTTTCTCCCCTCCCCAAAATAACTAATTATATACTGGAAGTTTCAGTAAGTTGTTCACAGTTTGTGAAGTCAGCATATTTCTGGAAGCTCACTGTGAATGTAATTCTTCGCTGTACTCATGCTTTTGTTTCTCCATCCTTGCAGCCAGCACTGTACTGTAAGGACACAATTCTATCGCTATTTTTTTTTCCCCCTCTCTCATTTGATGTGGTAGTTTGCATACAGCTGCAGAGTAGACAGTTACCTTTGAAAGGAACATTTGGCCGCTCTAATTTGATTAAAGAAAACCACCTCAATCATTTCTAGACTGAGAACGTTTTCATTTTAACTTGGCAGTCAGAGTTGGGAATGTACTCAGTGCGCTTAGATATGTGGGGAGCCTCGTCAGGGAACAAAACCGACTGCTCAAATGAAGAAAGCTCTGGTGCAATTTTTTTTTTTTCCTCTCTCTTCTTAAGGCAAGCAGTGTTATATAGGATTGCTTCTCTTCTCTCCCAAATTTTCTACAACCATGGTTTTCACCTCCATCTCCTCTTCACGGTTATTTACTTTGGAATTCCAGTAAACTAATTCTGGCAGGGATAAATACTATCCTAACACGATCCAAAGGACTTTTAAATCCTTAAAAATTACCTCGTTTTTATATGGAAATAAAACCCCAAATCATAAATGGCTGTGAATGGTATATGCTTTTTTGGCCACTGTTGGGAATGGCCAAAGAAGTGTTTAGACCATGGATACAACCGAGAGTCTAAACAACAGCAAAAATGCAGACCAAGGTTTGGAATTTAGCTGTGGCTTTCATGGAAGAAAATTACTCCCCGTCAGAAGCCTGCAGCTCCAGCCCTAGGCAGTCATCTCACACGTGCGTCCTTCGATTCTGAGATAGATCTGATCACCTGGCTAGTGTGACAGTTGAGAATATATTCTGCAGATTGTGGGCTGGCATCAACTTCATAGATGTTATTGAAAATGCTCGAACAAGGTCTTAATGTCTGTCAGGTAAACCATGAACAAATTCATGAACCACAGTTCTGTAATGTATGGTCGTTCGGGGAAAGATACTATGTGGGTATCTTAAATTTAAAAGTTAGAGTGTGAAATTTTAAATATAAGTTTCAGAGTACACATGGGCCCTTGGAGACACAATTACATTATTGTTTATTAAACAGTTCATGTCTTGAAGCTACTATTAATATCTGATAGGATATCTGCGGGTTTGATCCCTGGGTCTGGAAGATCCCCTGGAGAAGGAAGTGGCAAACCTACTCCAGTGTTCTTGCCTGGAGAATTCCATGGGCTGAGAAGCCTGCTGGGATACAGTCCATAGGGTCTTAAGAGTCGGACCCAACTGAGCAACTGCACCGCCACCACAATATTTGCCTGGGGCTTGCCGTCTGCAGGAAAGCTGGGCAGACCTGAGAGATTCCTGCAAGACTTAATCATTCTAAGAGAAAGAGAGACGCACGTAATAAATAGTGCATCGAGCTCAGTCTCCTATTTCCTGAACAAAGTCACTCTCCTTAAAACAAAACAGAACATTCCAAATGGTTAAGTGGGTGTATTAATACTAAGGACTGTCCAATAAATGTCTCACAAACAGGCATGCTGAGCGACTGAACAGCAAATAAGTGTTTGCTATTTGATGGCGCTGGGTTGGCATCGTGTGTTCTTCTCCGCCTTCTGCCATTTTCGAGTGGTGGTGTCATTTTAATCTCAAGGCTTGTCGTTACCCTAGTCTTGTTCTTCCTTTGAGAGTCAAGGGCCAAGAAGCCGTGCAGTCTTCCTGTTCTGTTTTTACATGCAGTAGGGAGAGTGTACATTTCCCTTTAGTCACGTCTACATCATCAAAGCATATGAAGATAGTAAAGGGACGGAAAGGATGACTGCCCAGAGGCCACTGCTAAACTGGGGTTTGGGGGCTCAAGGATTTTGGTGGAAACAGCTTTGTAAATGTAGTTGAACCCCACCCTGGCTAGCTCACAAAGCTTATTTGTTCCAGTATAGCCTAGCTGCTTCTATCCATGCGATTTTTCAGGCAAGAATCCTGGAGTAGGTTGCCATTTCCTCCTCTAGGGGCTCTTCCTGACCCAAGGATCAAAGCCCAGTATCCTCCGTCTTCTGCATCGCAGGCAGATTCTTTACCCACTGAGCCACTGGGGAAGCCTGAATATTATACTACAGTGCAATCAAATATTGCAAAAAGTAATTCTTGCTGTTTTGTTCATATTGTATAACATTAAGTAGCATTTGAGAAATAAAATACTGATGACTGAGGAAAAGTTGGTTTAATATGAATAAAGTATTTGGAGACTTACAGAGATTCTGGAGGAAACTGGTTAATATCAACTTTAATATCAACTTCAGACTTTCTCTCTTCTCAATAGAGTATTGTTATAATATTTCTCATATATAATTGCCTTTTTAAAAGTATGCTTTTGCCCAGAAACTGGGCAATTGGAGGTCTCCAGTTTATCTACTGTGGATTCTAACTTCGGGGTGACAGCTGTTGAAATGCAATGAAATTATTGAATGTTTCTGATAAAATGTATAGAAACTAGCCTGAGACCAAGGTCTTGTTTTGTTTTGATTTGTTTTGAAATAGGTAAGGAATGTGTCATTCCTTTGAG
>SJXQ01007362.1:56023-115977 GCA_006408695.1 Aepyceros melampus | reverse complement strand
GGGGGGGGGGGGGGGGGGAGGGTGTTGTGATTGTTAGTCCCATTGTGCAGGTAAAGAAACGGACACTGAACTTCTGCAGGCTCTGTTCAAGGTCACCTTGACTCCGGGTGTTATTTCCCCTTAGGGTTTTTGCGTAGTACTACAAAGTGTTTTAGTCGCTCAGTTGTGTCCTACTCTTCCCGACCCCATGAACTGTAGCCCACCAGGCCCCCCTGCCCATGGGATTCTCCAGGCAAGAGTACTGGAGTGGGTTGCCATGCCCTCCTCCAGGGGATCTTCCCAACCCAGGGATCCAACCTGCATTTCTTGCATCTCCTGTGTTGGCAAGAGGATTATTTGCTCCTGAGCCACCGAGTATTTTAGTCATGCAAAAATCATTTGGACATAGGACTCTTTTTGGCTAAGGCCTCTTTGGGAAATGAGGCAGACATATACTGCATGCTGACAGAGGCTGGACCGAATTTTGGGGAGAAAATTATCTTCTTATAACCAGAAACTAGAGGTATAGTTGCTTAATTATGACAGGTATTAAATGCTGTATATATAACATATCCATGTTTTTAGATTAACAACTTTTTCTTCAACTAGTTGTTTTAATAACGTGTGTGGAGGCAAGTGGCCATGGAATTGGGGCTGTTCAGTAGTGCTGTTTGTTAGGGTTCGCACTGCTCCACTTGATGGCAGTCAGTTTTCCATCCCTGAGGCCGGTGGGCAAAGGAAGGAAGAGCTGGAGGTCAAAGGAAGTCGGCTCACCTCTGAATCTGGCACCAGAAGTGCTGACGAGGTGTCACTCAGGCTCAGGATGACTCAGACTTCCTGGTTGCTCCCTGCAGCCTCGCTGCGGCTAATAATATCAAATGACCTTGGTCCCAGCTGAGGGTTTCAGGGAACCTTTGGTTTCCTCACTGTCAAAACTTTGAAGTCAAAAAATCATGCCTTCCTTTCTGTTTTTTACTAAATTCACAGTATTAGGTGGGAGCCCTTAGTCTCTGCACTGGTTTGCATGCTTTTTTATTCTGGATTGGAAGTAGCTTTGCCCTGAGCTATAAATAAATATATCCTTACTTCTCAAGTGAAGGCAGCCATGTTATCATTCATTTGGTCTTTGTATTACTTGTGTTCAGTCCAGTAACTGGGGCAGGAATGGAAGGAAGTGAAGTTCAATCTACAGTTGCAGTGTATTTGTTAAGTTCGATCTTAGGAAAGGTTTAGTGACCCAAGAGGCCAAGAGAGGGAGGGAAATCATAGATCTGTTCGTTGGCACCTTATCAGTTTCTGAATGTGAGCAAAAAGGAATTGTTTTTATTAATTAGTTTTATACTTAGAGCTAAGCAAAATTGTTACACCCTAAAGTCATTCTTGGGCTTCCCAGGTGTCTCAATGGTAAAGAATCCGCCCACCCATGCAGGAGACGTGGGTTCGATTCCTGGGTTGGGAAAATCCCTTGGAGAAGGGAATGGCAACCCACTCCACTATTCTTACCTGGGAAATCCCATGGACAGAGGAGCCTGACAGGCTTCAGTCCATGGGGTAGCAGCGTCCGACATGACTGAGCACGCACAGACACATGCAAAGTTATTAATATCAAGACATCTGAAGATGAACTATTTCAGAAAACCTTAAAAAATTTAGAAGACATTTTCTACCTGTTTTCCTGAGGTGTTACCCTAGTTAATAGGACCTGGTTGAGAGTTTATCCTTGTTAACAACCAGCTGGTTTAAAATTTTATGAAAAAGATTTTAAACTATTTTTATTATTTATAATAGCATTTATAAACAAAGTTCTCTGAAACTTGTTATTGAGACAATATTAAAGTGGTTTTTTAGGGAAGTATTCCTGTATCACAGCAAGAATAATGTTGTATTTAAGACACAAATGTTTATTGTTTCTTTATGTATTCTTCATGTATTTTTCTTTATGTATTTCCATAAAAGTTTCTTTATGTATTTCCATCTTTACAAAGGCTTCTAAATAGCAAGAATTTCTAGCCCTTTAACTGCTTCCAAATAAGCAAAAGTGAAAACTCCTACAGAAAACACAACCCTGACCTTTTTGCACATGTAATCCAAACGAAAAGTTAGCTTTGAAGTGGCGTCTTGTTACATAATCATACTGAAAATATGCAGTAATATGTATCCCTTTGAATATCTTTCATCCAGAAACATACTTTTGTTTTCTTGACTATCCTACCCGCTGAAAATGTGTTCTGGTTGTTCATCTAACCACCAGCCTCAAGGTACTTGAGAAATAAACGAAGAGCTTCGTTTCAAAGCATGAGATTTTCAGAAAGTTTCAGGCCACTGGAAAATTGAAAGTGGAATTTCACTCTGATGATGATTAAAATGAAAAGTAAATAATAGAAGAAGAGAAACAGAATTGACAAACCCAGTTTTTGTCAGTCAGAACATCTGTCCAGTCAATTATAAGTGTAACTTATACAACATTTACTTTCTAGAAGGTGCTTAATGTGACTCATTTGTTTGAGACATGTCTAAGCATTTCTACCAAACTATTTGGCCAACTCAACTTTAGGGTATACAGTGTTAGAAAGCATCGCAAATCATTGCAGAGACTATGAGAATAATGACCAGCACAGGCAGAAGCAAAGGAAACCCCGTCTTTTCTTTTGCATTCTCTGAGATGGTGCTCTAGAACTCAGAGAATGGGTGGCGTATACTTAAGACTCCATGTTTCCAGTCTTGCCCACCACAGTACAGAAACTCACATTTTGATTTCTTCTGCATTTTCTCATCTTTTGCTGATTCAGTGAGTGTTTTGCCTATTGAGCTATAGTGGGAAATTTTACATGATTATCACCGAAAATGAAAAATACCTTCTGAGATTTCTAACTTTTAAACTGTTTTTTTCAACTTTCAGAAGGGAGTCTTTTTATTAACTTGCCTAATTAATTGAGGAATCAAGTGCTCCAGTTAATAAGAAAGCCTAGTGAATAGAAGGTTATCATCTCTTCTGAGCACTCATTTTCCAAGAATTAGAATATGACAAACTACATTGAACAGTAAAACTAATAATTTAATACTTTGTTGATATTTGAGGAAATATTTCAAGATTTATCCTTTATTGTAATCTTTATAGAGCTACAGTTATGATGAACACTGACTGTGCCTACAGTTAGAGAATTATAGTTAATTAAATGTTTACTTGGTTATACAGTTTGGCTATTCATGACAGGCAGGAAAAGGCCTTGTATCATGTCTGTTGAAGAAACAATTATTATGGTATTGTGCTTTGATTAGATAATAAAATTTTACTCTTTAAACTTGTAGATTACGGAGGGAAAAGTTGAGAGGTTGAGGTAGTAGTAGTGAGAGGCATGCAGGAAGTTTAGATGGAGAATAAAATAATGAAAAATATAGAGGAAGAAGAAAATTCTGAGTGTGTGAATAAATAAAATAGAAAAGAACCCCCAAATTTAAAAGAGATCAAATTAAGGAAATTCTATCCTGAAGTTTTGAAAGGTCCAAATAAGTATGGCAAAAAACTGATTCTAAGTGGGTGTCTCTAGACTAGACAGAAGAAATGAAGTTTTAAAGGGGGAGAATAAAGAAAAAACACACCTAGAAGTACAAAGGAGTCATAGAGAATTAAAATGAGTTTGGCTCCAAAAGGAATAAAAGCTACAGTTTCAATATGCTTAATCTTACATTGTTGACCTCTTGCCCAAAACCTAAACAAACATACATTTGTTTGTTCTTTTCATCTTATGTCTCTTGTGGGAAACAGAAGGTACATTCATCCTGTATTCATCCAGCTTTTGGTCTTAAGGTAGAAAAATAGGAATAAAAGAGTTGTTATACTTGACATACAAACAAGGTTTTGGTCTGTCCCATATATGGTAAAGTTCCTGTTGGTTTTCTCGTTGACATTATGATACCCGGTATGCTATGCCCATTATCTGGTTCCAGAGAAACTCTTGCCTTGTGGTGTTAAAATATGAACTGACTTCTTTAAACATATATGCTAGATAAGTGGTAATCAATTTAGGACATTGGGTTCTTTTCTCACTCACAGCCCCACCCCTCCCCTCCGTCTTCTTTTTCATATGGATAAATGTGCATATCCATTTGCATTCATTGCATATGTTTGTGAAGATGCTAATAAAGTGGTAAGCAGTGACAAAAATAGAGGAATGGTGATGGAACAGAAATCATTAAAAAAAAGGAGAGGGGAGTCACTTCATAGTCTTCAATTATTTACTTTTTGAAAAAGACATTTTAAACAGTCCTCAGTACATTCTGAAACACATTGCTAAACTTGGGAGAATTTGAAACATACTTTTGTAAATATTCTATTGGGGGAAAATCCCCACCTGTCTAGTCTTACTTAATGTTGAAGATTAGAATCATCTATAGACAGAATGTTTCACTCATACTTTTTTTGAGAAGATGGTTTTTTGTTTTATTTCTTTTTACTTCTTTCCCCTCAGTGGTCAAATATACATAACATAAAATTTACCATTTTAAGCATCTTCAAGTCTATAATTCAGTGTCATTAGGTACATCCACACTGTCGTGTAGTCATCACCACTGTCCATCTCCAAAACACTTTTTGTCATCCTATGCTGAAACTCTGTAGTAATTAAAATGCTAACTCCCCATTCCTTCTCCCTTCCAAGAGGCAAGAGTTTTAAATGACATTTTATGGCCAGGAGATGGGAACCTGTAGCGGCTTAGTATTAGGGTTGGGAGGAATAGAGACCCCCCTGAAGCCAGCTCAAGAAGGAGGGGCTTCATCTAAGGGAACAGGGCCTTCGTGAATCTCCTCACACATGTGGTCTCCTGGAATGGGTTCTGGATTCCGGGAGTCCCCAAGGAGTGCCCGTGGTTCGCCTTGCACGCGGGAGTGATCTCCTCTGCCTTCGGCCCTCACCGGTTCCATGTGTCTCCGTGCTCAGGGCTCCCTCACACTCCACTGCCGTGAGCCATCGTGGTCTTCTCAGCACTGGTGCCGAACAGGGTGCCGCCCTGGAGTCCAGAGAGTCTTAAGATCTGGTGTGGGGACTGAAAGCCCCAGCCTAGGAAAGACTGGATGTTGGTCTCGGTTTCATATGGTTAAGAAAATGGGTTGACATTTAATTCTTTGTTGTTCTAGCTAAGGTCTGAGTCTTTAAGAAGCAAAATCCCATGTTTGTCATGAAAACACAGCTTGAGGATAATTCTTAAATCATTTTGAAGATTGACGAAGCATTTCCAAAAACCACCTGTGTGTCACTAGACAGATTTGAAGTTGTATGCAAAGACTCAACAGCAAGTGTTCCGTCATAAAAACTTGGAGACATTTGAGCTGTAGCAGGCCCTGAGAACCCTGAAGGAGTTGCGTGGATGAGCATGACCCGTTCCGCCCACAGAGGTGTCTCCCACTTACTCGTTTGGGTGGGAAAATCATGCTCCTCAGATGGAAAAGTGGGAACGTCATTATAGATGATGGATTTTAAACCACTGAGCAGAAGTGCTGCTTGCCTTCATGGTTTTAAAAGACACCTTATGTATAACTAGCTCACTAGCTTTTGCCTTTATCAACCAGCCTTCGGAGCAGCCCCGATTTGACCCCAAATGACTTAGCCTAGGGGTCTGGTGACCTGGCGGTGGTGATGGTGGAGGAGGAGCAGATTGCATTATTCAGTTTTCAGCCCATCCCGCATTGAGCTGTGCCTCTCCTCGTGTGTCTCGCTTGAGGGCACAGACCCATGGGGACTTCCAGCATCCCTGTTCCTCATGTCTTAGTGCCTGTCACAGTGATTGCACGTCATATTTTATGGTTTTCGTTCTAGTGCCTCCATTTATAAAATGTCATTACTTCATATGAGGTGATTCAATAAAATAATCAGTGGAGAATTCCTAAGATTAATTAGACTGGGTGATAGTGAAGTCTGTGACTATGATAGACACACCGATAGGTTAGACCTCGTTGTTATCTGAGTCGTTCAGACTTGAACCTTGAAGATTCATGTCTTTTCTGATTGACACAATCTGGTGTCATCCAAGGCCGGTAGGTTTTCCCTTCAGAATGCTCCCAGTGCTGACTTCCCCTCTTCACTGTCATGGTTACTCTTCCAGGGCTCTATCAATACAGAGCCATATAACTTTTTTCCCCTGCCTTTTGTGTTAACCATCTTCTAGTTCACACCATGCCCTCTTCCAATGAAACTTCATGCCCAAAATGACCTTGAATGCCTACCGCATTCAAGTCCAGATTTTATCTTTCAGAGCCCACTATAGTCTGGACCTGTCTTACGTGTTGACGCTCCACTGTCCTCTAAATGAACTCTTGCTTATGTGGCTCTCAGGCAGAGCCTGCTGGCTTCTTCCAGCAAGCCTTGCTCATGTGGCTCCCTTGTCTGGCTTGCCTTTCTTCTAATTTGTTTGATATGCACACATCTTCAAAGGTTGAGCTAGATCTCACCAACTCCATGAGGGCCTTTCTGGAGACTTGAGTGCTCCTATTGACCACGTTGGCCCTAAGCAGTTTCTTTCCCCTGCTTAGCTCTGTGTTCTGTCTGGTCCTGCAGTGCCCGTGGCTGCTTCACACCTGCATGTTCCCTTTCCTCAACTGTAATGAAAGCTCTTTGTGAAAAGTGTCCACAACTTTCATCTTTTTTCGTTGTTGTTCAGTCACTCAGTCGTGTCCGACTCTGCAACCCCATGGACTGAAGCATGCCAGGCTTCCCTGTCCATCACTATTTCCTAGAGCTTGCTCAAACTCATGTCCATCGATTTGGTGATGCCATCCAACCATCTCATTCTCTGTTATCCCCTTCTCCTCCTGCCTTTGATCTTTCCCAGCATCAGGGTCTTTTCCAGGGGGTCCACTCTTTGCATCAGGTAGCCAAAGTATTGGAGCTTTAGCTTCAGCATCAGTCCTTCCAATGAATATTCAGGGTTGGTTTCCTTTAGGATTGACTGGTTTGATCTCCTTGCAGTCAAGGGACTCTCAAAAGTCTTCTCCAACACCACAGTTCAAAAGCATCAATTTTTGCACTCAGCCTTCTTTATGGTCTAGCTCTCACACCCATATATGACTACTGGAAAAATCATAGCTTTGACTGGACAGACCTTTGTTGGCAAAGTGACGTCTCTGATTTTTAATACACTGTCTAGGTCTGTCATAGCTTTTCTTCCAGTGAGCAAGCATCTTTTAATTTTGTGGCTGCAGTCACCATCCACAGTGATTTTGGAGACCAAGAAAAGAAAATCTGTCACTGTATCTCTCTTTGGTGGTTAGCATAATGCTGGTCATACTGCAGGTGCTTAATAAAAGCTTGCTTGGTTGATTGTGTGAAATATTCTCTCTCTTTAAAATTTACATCAAAATAAGGTGCACAAAACCAGTAACAATTTTTATATATAAGAACACTTGAAAAGATTAACTGCCACCAGTCATCCTGGGATTACATGGGAAGGGTGTGTTTCAGAAAGTTTATTAGAACATAATGCAGTGTGGACTCTCCTCCTTCCATATTAGCAGTTCTCACCTGAGAGTGGCTTTACCCCCAGGGGAATGTGGCAGATGTTTTTTTGGTTGACAAATGGAGGGATAGTATTGCAGGCTAGTGGGCAGGCAGTCTTGCCTGGTGGCTCAGCAGTGAAGAATCTGCCTGCTCTCCAGGAGACATGGGTTTGGTCCCTGAGTCAGAAAGATCCCCTAGAGAAGAAGTGGCAACCCACTCCAGTACTCTTGCCTGGAGAATCCCATGGACAGAGGCGCCTGGCGGGCTACAGTCCATGGGTTAGCAAAAGAGTCAGACATAACTGAGCGACTGAACAGCAAAACACCTAGTGGTTAGAGGCTAGGGATGTGATGAAACATCTTCCAGTGCACAGGACAATCCCCCAGAGCAGAGAGTTAGGTGGCCTCAATGGGAATAGTGGCAGGGACCGAAACCCCAGCCTGCAGCATGGTGTGGACACCACAATTGACATTTTTTTAATCACCTAAAGGAATGAAATGTTCAAACACTGATGCCATTTTATGTGGAGGGAGTGGTCATATGCTGTAAATTCCTAAATGGTGGAAACTGCAGCTATGTACATAGACCAGAATGACAGAGAGTTGATAGCTGCTTGTGTAATAAAAGGGCACTTTATGTCTTAGGCCGTGCCTTTGAGGGGAGAAGACAGTATGTAGAGAGAATTCTCTTAAAGCTGAGTCCACATGTCTCATGGTTTTAGAGAATGATGGGCATTTGCTATCCCAGAAGGATGTGTTAGAATATTTGGTCACGTTTTTAATAAGGTGAAATTCCTTTGAAATGATTGATAGTTGTGTTAGAAGATTGAAGCTTACACCCTTCCACTTTTCCAAATATTTTGAAAGCTTCCTTGAAGAACCCTTGATAATTTTTAATGGGCATCCTCCCGAAAATGAGTTTGGGAGATCCATTTTTGCTGCATGCAGTGGCAGAATGGTGCAATGGAGAGACCAGGCAGTTCTCAGAGAGGTCCTGGGTAGGACATCTTAGTTATTCTCCAGCTCAATTTCCTTATTTCAAAAAGAAGGACTAACACTAAGGACTAATTATTTTCAAAAGGAAGGACTAAAATTTGATGACCTCTAACTGTAAATGCTTTTGAACTGTGGTGTTGGAGAAGACTCTTGAGAGTCCCTTGGACTGCAAGGAGATCCAACCAGTCCATTCTGAAGGAGATCAGCCCTGGGTGTTCTTTGGAAGGAATGATGCTAAAGCTGAAACTCCAGTACTTTGGCCACCTCATGCAAAGAGTTGACTCATTGGAAAAGACTCTGATGCTGGGAGGGATTGGGGGCAGGAGGAGAAGGGGACGACAGAGGATGAGATGGCTGGATGGCATCACTGACTCCATGGACATGAATCTGAGTGGACTCCGGGAGATGGTGATGGACAGGGAGGCCTGGCGTGCTGCGATTCATGGGATCGCAAAGAGTCGGACACGACTGAGCGACTGAACTGAACTGAACTTTAAAATTCTATGCTCCTGTAATTTGTTTCAGTAGTAAAAAACAAAAGATTGTTTATACAAAGTAGTTTATGAAAGAAACTTTGAAGGCGTTAATTATTCTAGTTTGTTTCTTCAGTTCAGTTCAGTTCAGTTGCGCAGTCGTGTCCGACTCTCTGCGACCCCATGAATCGCAGCACGCCAGGCCTCCCTGTCCATCACCAACTCCCGGAGTTCACTCAGACTCACGTCCATTGAGTCCATGATGCCATCCAGCCATCTCATCCTCGGTTGTCCCCTTCTCCTCCTGCCCCCAATCCCTCCCAGCATCAGGGTCTTTAGAACCCTTGGAAACATCCCTTTCTATAAAGGCTTAACTCCAATGTGTAAAGAAAGAAAGACATTCCTGTTATAAGTTAAAAATTGTCCCGACCCCCAAGCAAAATAAAGAGTCAAATGATACTTACAGCTAATTTTAAAATATCATCGTTAGCTAATTTTGTCCGTTTTTTTCTGATGTGTAAAGAAAATATTTTAGGTATAAAAAAATTTTAATAGTACTAATAATACTGAAATTTTCACACATCTCACGTTAAGCTCAATGCATCCAGATCTGAGAAATTTCCTGTTTGTAAAGGTAGAATGCATTCAGTTCATTTCAGTCACTCAGTCGTGTCCGACTCTTTGCGACCCCATGAATCGCAGCATGCCAGGCCTCCCTGTCCATCACCAACTCCCAGAGTCCACCCAAACTCATGTCCATTGAGTCAGTGATCTCATCCTCTGTCGTCCCCTTCTCTTCCTGCCCTCAATCTTTCTCAGCGTCAGGGTCTTTTCCAGTGAATCAGCTCTTCACATCAGGTGGCCAAAGTATTGGAGTTTCAGCTTCAACATCAGTCCTTCCAATGAACACCTAGGACTGGTCTCCTTTAGGATGGACTGGTTGGATCTCCTTGCAGTCCAAGGGACTCTCAAGAGTCTTCTCCAACACCATAGTTCAAAAGCATCAATTCTTCTGTGCTCAGCTTTCTTTATAGTCCAACTCTCACATCCATACATGACCACTGGAAAAACCTAGCCTTGACTAGACGGACCTTTGTTGACAAAGTAATGTCTCTGCTTTTGAATACACTATCTAGGTTGGTCATAACTTTTCTTCCAAGGAGTAAGGAGAGATAAGAAAGCCTTCCTCAGCGATCAATGCAAAGAAATAGAGGAAAACAATAGAATGGGAAAGACTAGAGATCTCTTCAAGAAAATTAGAGATACCAAGGGAACATGTCATGCAAAGATGGCCTCAATAAAGGACAGAAATGGTAGGGACCTAACAGAAGCAGATGATATTAAGAAGAGGTGGCAAGAATACACAGAAGAACTGTACAAAAAAGATCACAACCCAGATAACCACAATGGTTTGATCACTCACCTAGAGCCAGAGTGCATTTAGAAGCTCTACTAAGGTTTTTCAGCCTACCACTTAGTAAGTTATTGGGCTCTGAACCAAGTGATGAACCTTTCCTGTTTGTTAGATGGGCAGTTAATCAGAACCTTAATAATTTTCTCGTTTATTCATTCTTAAAGTTGACAGTTCAAGATATTCACAAGGCTGGGGATACTGTAGTATCCCAAGAAATGAAATGGCTTATGTACTCTCTCTATTCTGCAGAAACTGAGAGATTGGTTTTGGCATATTTTCATTTGCCCAGGACCTATTCTAGAACTTGGGTAGTGGGCTTGCCTGAATAGAAGATGCTTTCAGCATAGATCCAGATGCTAAGGGCATCCAGCTACAGTTTGGATCTCATTTCCAGAGTCAGTGTTGCCTACAGGGAATAGCAGTATGTGATACGGGAAATGTTCATAAAATAGTGCCGGAGATGGTGCCGCAGGGAGCAGAGGTTAGCTAGCACCTCCTGGATGCAAGGCACCCACTAGAGTGCATGTGCAGAGTGTGAAACCATAGGGATCACTCAGTCCCTGCTTTCAGTGAGATTGTAAGCCGGTGGGAGGAGAGGAAGCTTGGACTCTATGCAGACTGCTGTCATACAGAGATCATAGGGGTAAGGACCATCCCCAGATATAGATAAAATCAAGGGTCTTCAGGAGAAGAAATTTAATCTCTGGGAGCAAGACCATGGAAGCAGTGACCCACGGGAGCAGAATCAGAGTTATGGAGAGGAATGATGCCTGCAAGGCAGGCAAGCCTGAGGCAACAGGGGCGTGAGGGGTGGGGAGAGGTGGAAATGTGCCCAGGTGGGGGATCAGAGTGCTAGCAGAGGGCTAACCAGGCTGAAATAGAATCTAGAGGTGCACAAACCTGGTAGGAGATGGGCCATTTCCTGGGATGTGAGGGAAAAATGGTGGCCTACATGGGGCCATTCCCTTAAACTGAGAGAGATAAGCTGAGTGCAGGAATTGGCCAGTCTGAGTGGCTGGGTGGGTGTGTTGGGGGACAAGGCTCTAGAGTCAACCAGATAATTGCTTTTTTTTTTTTTGGCTGCACCTCGAGGCATGTGGGATCTTAGTTCCCTGACCAGGGATTGAACTGGTGCCTTCTGCAGTGAAGACATAGGTTCTTACCACTGGACCACCAGGGAAGTCCTAAATTGCACTTTTAAGCCAGATGGTGGTGCTGCAGCTGGAAACAAAATTTGAGGGGGAAGGAGTGGGTTTGGTGGGACCCTGATGAGCTCTGTTTTGAACATGTTGAGTTTTATGGGCTCTCAGGAAATAGCCAAGGCAGAGTTAGGATTGAAACGCAGAAAATTGAGAGCTCCAGAGAGGAGTTCAGAAAACCTGGGACACTCTTAAAGGAGACGTAGATCTTTTTGAGCTCCATACTTGGAGACCGTCATGTGTCCCACCTCAGGGAGCAGCCCACAAATGCCCCAGTGTGGAAGCTGAGCACGTGACTCGCCTTGTGTCACCAGCTGAGTGCCTTGTCCCCAGCTGTGAGCCTTTACAGCACAGGGCGTTCAAATCGTGCCCAGGCATAATTGCTATCTGTATGGTAGGTTATGTAGTAAATCTGTAGTATACGCATATACTATAGAGTATAGTAGGTATACGGGCTTCCCATGGGATTCTCCAGGCAACCGTACTGGAGTGGGTGGCCATTTCTTCTCCAGAGGATCTTCCCGACCCAGGGATCGAACCCAGGCCCCCGCATTGCCATTTCCTTCTCCAGAGGATCTTCCCAACCCAGGGATCGAACCCAGGCCTCCCGCATTGCAGGCAGACGCTCTGCCATCTGAGCCACCAGGGAGGGGTAGTATAGTAGATGTCCCGGCTTCCCAGGCACTAGTGGTAAAGAACTGACATAAGGGACTGGGTTCGATCCCTGGTCTGGGAAGATCCCCTGGAGGAGGGCATGGCAACCCGCTCCAGTATTCTTGCCTGGAGAATGCCACGGACAGAGGAGCCTGGTGGGCTACGGTCCGTAGGGTTGCACAGGGTGGGGAGCTGCTGAAGTGGCCTAACACACATAGTAGGTGCAGAGTAAATCTTGATGGTCGCTGTCAAATATGACCCTGTGTGTTACATAAATGAATAAGAACTGCCATATTTTTAGGGGAAAGATAAGACTGAGAATGGAACCTTGAGATTATGTACATTTAGGAATTTTTTTTTTTTTTTTTGGAGTATAGTTGCTTTAGTTTGTTAGTTGCTATTGTCGTGTTAATTTCTACTCTATAGTAAAGTGAATCAGCTATATGTATACATATATCCTCTCTTTTTTGGATTTCTGTTCCCATTTAGGTCACCACAGTACATTGAGTAGCGTTCCCTGTGCTGTACAGAAGTTTCTCTTTAGTTATCTGTTTTATACACAGTAGTGTATATATGTCCACTCCAGTCTCTCAGTCCATCCCATGCACCACTTTCCCCCTTGGTATCCATACAGTTGTTCTGTACGTTGCATTTAGGATCGACGGGGAAAGGGGGCAGAGAGGAAGTCAGAGACCAGAGAAGTAGGGGGAGAAAAACAGAAGAAAACCGGGGAAGCCACAGGAGGGGAGCATTTCAAGGAAAAGGAGGTGTTTCACTCCATCATCTCAGGTGCTGCCCACTGGTGGGAGAGATGGAAGACTGCATTTAGTGGTGGGAAGCGGTCTGTTTCCATGTCTGGAAGAAAGGAAGCAGTTAACAGGTAACAGAGTGAGAAGCTGTAGCGCGAAGACAGACGGTGTTTGTCACTTAGTCGTGTCTGATTCTCTGCGACCCCAGGTACTGTAGCCCATCAGGCTTCTCTGTCCATGGAATGTTCCAGGCAAGACTACTGAAACGGGTTGCCATTCCCTTCTCCAGGAGATCTTCCTGGCCCAGGAATCAAACCTGGGTTTCCCACGTTGCAGGCAGATTCTTTACTGTCTGAGCCACCAGGGAGTGGGATGTTGTTGGTAGAATGACACCTCAGTTGACGTAAAATTGATGTTTTTTTGTTATTATAGAAAGTAAATATGAGTGTGTGTAGGTGTTCAGAGGAGAAGTTGGGGAGGAATGGTAGGGAGTGAAAACTGATGAAAGGAGGACTTAGCAGACGGTGGAGGGCACCGTTGCTGGGGGAGCACTTCTCCTTGGAGAGGAGAATACTCTCCTGTGAACACAGGAGGGACAGAAGATCTGTTGATGAGCTGCATGGCTTTGATTTTCTTCCTTTCCAAGAAAAGGCCATTTGCAGAGAGGTGAGAAACGGGCAGCCTTTAGTCAAGGCTGAAGGTGTAATTCTTGAGAATTGGGTGGTGAGGGCAGGCCACAATTTGATGAAGTGGAAGAAAGGGGCTGTCCAGAGAGGGACTTGAATGCGTGGAAGAGTCTAAAGAGGTCAAGAGGTCAGCATCCTTGGAGTCCCTCAGCCCCAGACACTGTCCCCTGTTACTCAGTCAGTAGAGGCTTTATCATGTGCTAAAGGCTTGCATCAGAAGAAGCCTTATGCTTTTAAAAAATACCTCTAATAAATGAAATAAAAGCTAAAATTCTTAAGAATAAGTCATTTTCATCTTCATCCTCTTCATCTCACACCTGACCTTTTAATTGAACACTTAGCATGTCCCAAGCCCTTTCCAGCCACCCTACTGTGTCATTGGTCAGTCAGTCAGTTCAGTCGCTCAGTCGTATCTAACTCTTTGCGACCCCATGAACCACAGCACGCCAGGCCTCCCTTCCATCACCAGCTCCCGGAGTTTACCCAGACCCATGTCCATTGAGTCAGTGATGCCATCCAGCCATCTCATCCTCTGTCGTCCCCTTCTCCTCCCTCCTTCAGTCTTTCCCAACATCAGAGTCTTTTCAGATGAGTCAGATGTTCTCATAAGGTGGCTGAAGCATTGGAATTTCAGCTTTAACATCAGTCCTTCTAATGAACACCCAGGAGCTATTTCCTGAAATCGGTCCTGGGTATTACTGGTCAGTGTAACTTAAAGTAGATAGGTTCCTTGCTTTGCGTTTATTGTTTCCAAGATTTGATAGGTAGGTAACTTCTTGGTTTATACTAAAGATGATTAGTTAAGTTATGTGTAGACACTTAAACTTTTTAAGGTGACATGTTTATAAAAGGAAGACCTCTTTTACATGGCAGCCAATCTATCAAAATGAATGCTTGGTAAAAGTTGGATGAGTCTTCCATGAAACAGTTACTATCTGTTGAATTCCTTTTTTACAGAAATGTTAACTCAGAGTTGAAATGCAAAAGATTCGATACAGTGTTTTGACGTTGGCATTTTAAAGTAATTTCATTAGATCATCAAGCTTTGAATTGTTGAAGATTGCTCTACTGTAAACAGTTTTTTGCATTATCTGTCTTTGAATTAGAAACAAGTTGCATATTGTTTGCCAGGAAGAAGGTAAATGTATTATGTGCTAAAAGATACAACGCTTTTGGCGCTATATTTTCTGTGCTTTTTCTTAATGAATGCTTTTGTTTAGTCTTCCGTCAGATGAATAGAACAGATTTGTGTTGTGAATAGCTCAAGGCAAAAACAGAATTCGCTGTAACAGCCTTGACAAAATTCACTTGAAAAGACTCATTAAATGTCAATCAAGGTGAGTCCTTTTCAGCCTTATTTGTGCACCTGAGACAGGAAGTAGACGTATCAGTCCCAGTGGCTTGCCAGGACAGCAATACCAGTCACTTCCTGAAGGGACAGTGTGTTAACTACCGTATCTCCAGCATTGGTGCATGGAACTTCCAGAAGCCCACTTCTGATTCATTGGCTGATGCTCAATGGACAGTAAGGAAAAAGTATTTGACAAGGCCCGACAGAGGTTTTTATGTTGTCTGCTTCTCTCTCACCCTCTAGCATTTCTCACCCAGGAGGCAATTCATAATAAAAACAACTCAGTATAAACGAAGTCTAAAAATGAGTGCTTCTCAAAAGTGCTCATCTATACTGGTCTCCTCTATAGGAGTCCTTCTGGCAAACCTGGGTAAGTACATCTGGAGGCAGTATCTTTATTCTTCCAGTTAAAAGTTGCATGAATCAAAAGTCAAAATGCAGAAACAGTTCTGTTACAGTGTGAAGAAAAGGTAGGTCTCAAGGTCAAGGTAACCACTGTGGCCTTTTCAGGAGGCAGTCGCAATTACGGCTCACTGCCCATACACAGGGAGCCAGTTCTCTGCTGCGGTTGCCATGTTCCAGGATCTGCCTGGCATTGAAGGCTGGAAGGCTGATTTTATTAGTATACCTAGAGGGATTGAGAGTCCAGGGATGATGGACTCATGCCAACCTCACAAGAAACCGAGGTTTGAACCAAAATGTTAATTTACTCTTTTCCAGTAAAAGCTGTGCTTTTTCAAGGGTACTCTGATCTGCCAGCAAGGGCATTGCCTTTCTTGTGTGCTTATCTGTGGGAAAGCCAGATTACAGAGGACAGTTGCACAGAGTGCGGAGCCCAGGAAGGGAGTTGGAAGATAATCTTCATGTCTGTCGGCCTCAAACTCCATGTCTAGTGCCTCATCTTGACTGTAGGGAAGGAAGTTCTTGTCACAAAAACTCCCCAGCCTGTGCAGAGTCGGCATCCCACTGCTGGACTGTGTCTTTCCAGAGATGAGGTTTTTTTGGTTTTTGTTTTTTTTTTAAAAAAACAAACAAACAAACAAATTTCTGTCTTTCTTTTTGGCTGTGCTGTGTCTTCGTTGCTGTGCGGGTTTTTCTCTGGTTACGGTGAGCGGGGGCTGCTCTTCATTGTGGTGTACGGGCTTCTCATCCAGTGACGCCTCTTGCTGTGGAGCACAGGTTTTAGGTGTGCAGGCTTCAGTAGCTGGAGCACGGGGGCTCAGCAGTTGTGGTTCCTGGGCTCTGGAGCACAGGTTCAGCGTTTGTAGTACCCAAGCTTAGTTGCTCCACAGCGTGTGAAATCTTCCTGGAACAGGGATCAAACCCATGTCCCCTGCATTGGCAGGTAGATTATTTACCGCTGAGCCACCAGGGAAGCCTGCAGAGATTGCTTTTATAGAGATAAAGTATGGAATTCTTGTAAAAGTAAGTTGGATTGCTTGCTTTGTGCTGTGTTAGTTGCATCGCAGCCTGATCCCTTAGATTGAGAGTGGCTGGAGTCTCTTCACCCTTTTTACCGGTAGCTCAGCCTCTTCACTTACATTTTAATTTTTCCATCTTAGAGTTTTCCCTTCAGTTTAGTTCAGACACTTAACATGTTTTCTGTCCTATGGTCCTACTTATGAGTACTTTTGTGTCTGTTCATTGAAATAATTTCCCTGTGTAAAAGTAACCTTCTAAAGATAACTTTTTCATATCATTTGATGGTGGTATTTGAAAAAAGTTAACTAGTGTAGAAGTGGAATATTTTAGAGTTCCCTGGTATATTATTTACATCTGTAGTTAACAAGTACTGAACATTTCATGCAAAGAGGTCTCAATAGAGGACAGAAATGGTGTGGACCTAACAGAAGCAGAAGATATTAATAAGAGGTGGCAAGAATACACAGAAGAACTGTACAAAAAACTTCATGACCCAGATAATCATGAAGGCGTGATCACTCCCACTCACCTGGAGCTGGACATCTTGGAATGTGAAGTCAAATGCGCCTTAAGAAACATCACTATAAACAAAGCTAGTGGAGGCGATGGAATTCCAGTTGAGCTATTTCAAATCCTAAAAGATGATGCTGAGAAAGTGCTGCACTCAGTATATCAGCACATTTGGAAAACTCAGCAGTGGCCACAGGACTGGAAAAGGTCAGTTTTCATTCCAATCCCAAAGAAAGGCAATAAACAGAAGCAGAAGATATTAAGAAGAAGTGGCAAAAATACACAGAAGAACTATACAAAAATGATCTTCATGACTCAGATAACCACAATGGTGTGATCACTCACCTAGAGCTAGACGTCCTGGAATGTGAAGTCAAGGGGGCCTTAGGAAGCATCACTACAAACAAAGCTAGTGGAGGTGATGGAATTCCAGCTGAGCTATTTCAAATCCTTAAAGATGATGCTGTGAAAGTGCTGTGCTCAATATGCCCGCAAATTTGGAAAACTCAGCAGTGGCCACAGGACTGGAAAAGGTCAGTTTTCATTCCAATCCCAAAGAAAGGCAATGCCAAAGAATGCTCAAACTACTGCACAATTGCACTCATCTCACACACTAGCAAAGTAATGCTCAAAATTCTCCAAGCCAGGCTTCAACAGTCTGTGAACTGTGAAATTCCAGAAGTTCAAGCTGGATTTAGAAAAGGCAGAAGAACCAAAGGGCAAATTGCCAACATCCATTGGATCATCGAAAAAGCAAGAGAGTTCCAAAAAAACATCTATTTCTGCTTTATTGACTATGCCAATGCCTTTGACTATGTAGATCACAACAAACTATGGAAAATTCTTAAAGAGATGAGACTACCAGACCACCTGACCTGCCTCCTGAGAAACCTGTATCCAGGCCAAGAAGCAACAGTTAGAACTGGACATGGAACAACAGACTGGTTCCAAATAAGGAAAGAAGTACATCAAGGCTGTATATTGTCACCCTGCTTATTTAACTTATATGCAGAGTACATCATGAGAAACGCTGGGCTGGATGAAGCACAAGCTGGAATCAAGATTGTTGGGAGAAATATCAGTAACCTCAGATATGCAGATGACACCACCCTTATGCCAGAAAGCGAAGAACTAAAGAGCCTCTTGATGAAAGTGAAAGAGGAGAGTGAAAAAGTTGGCCTAAAACTCAACATTCAGAAAACTGAGAGCATAGCATCTGGTCCCATCACTTCATGGGAAATAGATGGGGAAACATTGAGAGACTTTATTTTCTTGGGCTCCAAGATCACTGCAAATGGTGACTGCAGCCATGAAATTAAAAGATGCTTGCTCCTTGGAAGAAAAGATATGACCAACTTAGCCAGCATATTGAAAAACAGAGACATTACTTTGCCAACAAAGGTCTATCTAGTCAAGGCTATGGCTTTTCCAGTAGTGATGTGTGGGTGTGAGAGTTGGACTATAAAGAAAGCTGAGTGCCGAAGAACTGATGCTTTTGAAGTGTGGTGTTGGAGAAGAAGACCCTGATGTTGGGAAAGATGGAGGGCAGGAGGAGAAGGGGATGACAGAGGATGAGATGGTTGGATGACATCACCAACTTGATGGACATCACCAACTCTGAGTAGACGCCAGGAGTTGCTGATGGACAGGGGAGTCTGGAGTGCTGCAGTCCATGAGGTTGCAAAGAACTGGACACGACTGAGCAACTGAACAAACTGCAGTCCCCCTCTCACTGATAATTTTGGTTGATTTAGAAATTTGAGTTGATGGTGAGAGTTTTTCTTTTTTTTCTTGCGGCTCTTTCGTGGTTCATTTTCTGACTTCTTGTCAACAGTGTTTTGGATAAGAAGTCATTTTGTATTTGTATTATTATTCCATTGAGTATAATGCATCTTTTTCTCTGGCTTCTGTTAAGATTTTTCTAATTTTTTTTTTAATTTAAAAAATAATTTTGTTTGTTTCTGGCTGTGCTGGATTCATTGCTGCACAGGCTTTTTCTCTCGTTCTGGTAGTGGGGGCCACTCTCTAATTGTGGTGTGAGAGCTTCTCAAGCCTGTGGCTTCTCTTGTTGCAGAGCTTGGGCTCTAGGCATGCAGGCTTTAATAGCTGTGGCTCCTGGGATCCGGATCACAGGCTCAGTAGCTGTGGCACACAGGTTTAGTTGTTCCACGGCAGGTGGGAGCTTCCTGGACCAGGGATGAAACCCGTTATCTCCTGCATTGGTGGGCAGATTCTTTATCCCTGAACCACCAGGGAAGTCCAGTTTTTCTGCATTTTGAGACTGGTTTATCTTGGTGTATTTTTCTTTCTGTTTATCCTGCATGGGTTTCACTGAGCATCTTGGGTATGTAAACTGACTTTTTAAAAATCTAAAAATTTTAAAACATTTGAGAATTTTTTAAAAGAAATGAAACAAAATGGAAACATTTCATCCATCTTTCCCTCAAATATTTTTTTCCTTCTCTATTCTCTTTCTCTTTTCGTTCTGATACTCCCATTGCACATATGTTCGATCATTGGTGTTGCCCCTGAGGTCACCAAGACTCTGTTCATTAATATTTTTTCTCTTGTTCTTTAAGGTAGATGATTTATTATGATTTTTCTTCAGGCTCACTGACTTTTTCTTATTCAGTTTCTAGCTTGCTGTTAAACCTATCTCATGATGTAATTTTCAGTTATAGACTTTCCATGTGGTTATCTGTTATTTCCATTTCTATGCTGAGGTTTCATACCTGTTTACTGTTTATTTTTTCTGTTAAGTCTTATGGCTACTTTCACATCCTTGTCTGCCAATTTTAATACTAGGTCATCTCTGTGTCTATGAATGAAGCTTTAGAGGAACACAACAATGCTTTATTTGCACATTTCTGTGGCTGTTTCCATGTTTAGTCACAGCACTGAGAGAGTGAGCAAGAGATAATGTGACTTCAAGCTTAAATGTTTACCATCTGAGCGTGGAACAATTTTCTGCCAACCTCTGCTCTGCATCTGCTGCACTTGAGGACATGATAATTTCTGCTACCACACGACCTTCCTGCTGGCTCAGGAGGTGCTCCCGGAGCCTGGCGAGGCCTCCCCCGACTGGCTGGGCTGGAGCTCCAAAGCCTTCCAGCGCGGAGTTGCTGCTGGTGCCTCCTTTCAGCACTCAGTCCCGCAGCATTGTCTGTCCATGGGGCCTTGTAGAGGTTCGCTCTGCTATGCATACCCCCACCCTCAGCCAAGGATCTGCTGGGAACTCTCACGAAGACTTCTAGGAATTCCTGTCTGCAGTTCCCTGATCTCGGTACTGTGCCCTACACATTCCCGACATCTAGCAGCCCTGAGCTGCAGTCACTGCCTTTTCTGCCCAGAAGACTCTTATGCTGTCCTTGGGCTTCACTTCTTGCCATGATGGTTTGAAAGGTTTTTCAAGGCAAAGAACCAAGGTGAACGTGCTGCTCACTCTGTGGGCTTCCTTTCTGCCAAGGTTCTCAGCCCTGTGCAGCCTGGTGTCCAATGTCTGAAAATAATTGCCATATTTATTTGTCATTTGTAGTTATTTATGGCAGGAAGACAAGTCTAAAACTGGTTGCTATAAATGTGATGAGAGGCAGAAGTTTCTCTGTATTCCTTTTCTATTCTTAAATCTTATATACAATTATGACTTAGTTAAAAAACCCTGAATTATAGTAAGGAAAAACATATTTGAACATGAGATGCTGTAAATACTTCTCTTTAGCTTATTGGGCTAGCCCTCTGTCCTTGCACTTTGTTACTGGCGAGATCTTCCATTCACATACTTCAATTTAATTTTTTTTTGGAAAAAAAAGATTTTTTGACTTTTATGACCACGATCTTCTACAGTTACAGAAAGTGTTTACATCCATTGCACCATTATGCATTTATTTTATCCTCTGAGTTAGAAAATAGCACAAAACTAGCAGCACTATTTTCCTATTCTAAGGAACATTTTTGTGTAGGAAAAAGAGATGTTTCTTCTAGTGGTGCCTAAATTTAAATCTCCAGAAGTTGGAGGCAGGCTGTGCTTACAGAAGGCAGTATATTATGCTGAATTGTCAAAGTCCCAACTTGTATTGCTAAACTTCTGTGGTACAAAGAAGTTCTAAATTAGCAGATTAATTTCAGATACTTTCTCAAATTTTTAGTTATTTTGCATTATATCTCAATTCTAGAACTTATGCTATTGCACCAAGATATCTTGGTTTTAAACTACTCCTAGATTTTAAATTACTAAGCACCTCTCGGACGTCAAATTGATAAGCATCAGTTTGAATTTTTGCAATTAGTGCTTATAGGCACAGTGATAAATGACTGTCCAGAAGAGGGAACTGAACATTCTGAGATGTATATAAATCATGTCATAAGGAGAACTATAGAAAGAATCAAGGCCGGTGATGGAGGTGTTAACCGTGAATTTCTCAGTACTATTAAGAGCTGTTTTAAGTGTAGAAAAGACTATTCAGAGGTTGGTTTAGTTTTAAGAGTCAATAATAAATTTAAAATCATATTTCCCCTTAAACTTTAAAGATTAGTTTACAAATCTTATTTTGTTTATGATCCAAGCAAAGTTTGAAGTCACTTGTAAGGATCTTTGAAAGCAGGAGGAGAAGGGGAGGACAGTGGATGAGATGGTTGGATGGCATCACCGACTCAATGGACATGAGTTTGAGCAAGCTCTGGGAGTTGGTGATGGCCAGGGAGGCCTGGTGTGCTGCAGTCCAGGGGGTCTGGTCAGTCGCTCAGTCATGCGACCCCATGGACTGCGGCACACCAGGCTTCTCTGGCCATCACCAGCTCCTGGAGCTTGCTCAAACTCATGTCCATCAAGTCGATGATGCCATCCAAACATCTTATCCTTTGTCTTCCCTTTCTCCTCCTGCCTTCAATCTTGCCCAGCATCAGGGTCTTTTCCAATGAGTCAATTCTTTGCATCAGGTGACCAAAGTAATGGAGTTTCAACGTCAGCATCAGTCCTTCCAGTGATATTCAGGACAGATTTCCTTTAGGATGGACTGGTTGGATCTCCTTGCAGTCCAAGGGACTCTCAAGAGTCTTCTCCAACACCACAGTTCAAAAGCATCAATTCAGTGCACACTTTTCTTTATAGTCCAGCTCTCACATTCATACATGACTAGTGGAAAAACCATAGTTTGACCAGATGGACCTTTGTTGGCAAAGTAATGTCTCTGCTTTTTAATATGCTGGCTAGGTTTTCTTCCAAGGAGCAAAAGTCTTTTAATTTCATGGCTGCAGTTACCATTTGCAATGATTTTGGAGCCCCCCAAAATAAAGTCTCTCAGTTTCCATTGTTTCCACGTCTATTGGCCATGAAGTGATGGGACTGGATGCCATGATCTTAGTTTTTTGAATGTTGAGTTTTAAGCCAACTTTTTCATTCTCCTCTTTCACTTTCATCAAGAGGCTCCTTAGTTCTTCACTTTATTCCATAAGGGTGGTGTCATCTGCATATCTGAGGTTATTGATATTTCTCCCAGCACTCTTGATTCCAGCTTGTGCTTCATCCAGCCTGGCATTTTGCATGATGTACTCTGCATATAATTTAAATAAGCAGGGTGACAATATATAGCTTTGACACAATGGCACCCCACTCCAACACTCTTGCCTGGAAATTCCCATGGACGGAGGAGCCTGGTAGGCTGCAGTCCATGGGGTCGCTAAGAGTCAGGCACAACTGAATGACTTCAATTTCACTTTTCCCTTTCATGCACTGGAGAAGGAAATGGCAACCCACTCAAGTATTCTTGCCTGGAGAATCCCAGGGATGGAGGGGCCTGGTGGGCTGCCGTCTATGGGGTCGCACAGAGTCGGACACGACTGAAGTGACTTAACAGCATACTCCTTTTCTTATTTGAACCAGTCTATTGTTCCATTCCCAGTTCTAACTGTTGCTTCTTGACCTGCATACTGATTTCTCAGGAGACAAATCAGGTGGTCTGGTAGTCCCATCTCTTTAAGAATTTTCCACAGTTTGTTGTGATCCACAAGTTAAAGACTTTGGTGTAGTTAATAAAGCAGAAATACATGTTTTTCTGGAACTCTCTTGCCTTTTTTGATGATCCAATGGATGTTGGCAATTTGACCTTTGGTTCTTCTGCCTTTTCTAAATCCAGCTTGAACATCCGGAAATTCACAGTTCATATACTGCTGAAGCCTGGCTTGGAGAATTTTGAGCATTACTTTGCTAGTGTGTGAGATGAGTACAACTGGGCGGTAATTTGAGTATTCTTTGGCATTGCCCTTCTTTGGGATTGGAATGAAAACTGACCTTTTCCAGTCCTGTGGTCATTGCCAAGTTTTCCAAATTTGCTGGCATATTGAGTGCAGCACTTTCACAACATCGTCTTTTAGGATTTGAAATAACTCAACTGGAATTCCATCACCTCCACTAGCTTTGTTTGTAGTGATGCTTCCTAAGGCCCACTTGACTTCACATTCCAGGATGTCTGCCTCTAGGTGAGTGATGACACCATCGTGATTATCTTAGTCATGAAGATCTTTTTTGTGCAGTTTTTCTGTGTATTCTTGCCAGCTGTTCTTAATATCTTCTGCTTCTGTTAGGTCCATACCATTTCTGTCCTTTTTTGAGCCCGTCTTTGCATGAAATGTTCCCTTGGTATCTCTAATTTTCTTGACGAGATCTCTAATCTTTCCCATTCTATTGTTTTCTCTATTTCTTTGCCTTGATCCCTGAGAAAGGCTTTCTTTCTTTCTTTCTTTTTTTTTTTTTTGTTTTGAGGAAGGCTTTCTTATCTCTCTTTGCTATTCTTTGGAACTCTGCATTCAAATGGGTATATCTTTCCTTTTCTCCTTTGCTTTTCACTTCTCTTCTTTTCATAGCTATATGTAAGGCCTCCTCAGACAACCATTTTGCCTTTCTGCATTTCTTTTTCTTGGGAATGGTCTTGATCACTGCCTTCTGTACAATATCACAAACCTCCATCCATAGTTCTTCAGGCACTCTGTTTATCAGATGTAATCCCTTGAAGCTATTTGTCACTTCCACTGATAATCATAAGGGATTTGATTTAGGTCATACCTGAATGGTCTACTGGTTTTCCTACTTTCTTCAATTTAAGTTTGAATTTGGCAATAAGGAGTTCATGATCTGAGCCACAGTCAGCTCCTGGTCTTGTTTTTGCTGACTGTATAGAGCTTCTCCATCTTTGGCTGCAAAGAATATAATCAATCTGATTTTGATGTCGACCATCTGGTGATGTCCGTGTGTAGAGTCTTCTCTTGTGTTTTTGGAAGAGGGGGTTTGCTATGACAGTGCATTCTCTTGGCAAAACTCTGTTAGCCTTTCCTGTTTTATTTTGTACTCCAAAGCTATATTTGCCTGTTACTCCAAGAGTCTCTTGACTTCCTACTTTTGCATTCCAGTCTCCTATAATGAAAAGGACATCTTTTGGGAATTTTTCTAGAAGGTTTTGTAGGTCTTCCCAAGTACTGCATTTCAGACTCTTTTATTGGCTCTGATGGCTACTCTATTTCTTCTAAGCGATTCTTGCCCACAGTAGTAGATATCATGGTCATCTGAGTTATAATCCCCCCATTCTGGTCCATTTTAGTTCACTGATTCCTAAGATGTCGATGTTCACTCTTGCCATCTCCTGTTTGACCACTTTCAATTTCCTTTAATTCATGGACCTAACATTTCAGGTTCCTATGCAATATTGTTCTTTATAGCATCAGACTTTACTTCCATCACCAGTCACATTCACAACTGGGTGTTGTTTTTGCTTTGGCTTTGTCTCTTTATTCTTTCTTGTTGTTTCTCCTCTCTTCTCCGGTAGCATATTGGACACCTACCAACCTGGGAGTTCATCTTTCAGTGTCATCTCTTTTTGCCTTTTCATACTGTTCATGGGGTTCTCAAGGCAGGAATACTGAAGTGGTCTGCCATTCATTTCTCCAGTGGACCACATTTTGTCAGAACTCTCCACCATGACCCGTCTGTCTTGGGTGGCCCTACACGGCATGGCTCATAGTTTCCTTGAGTTAGACAAGGCTCTGTTTTGGTTATTTAAGGATTTGCCTATTAAACACCTTTAGAAATTTTGCATTACATTTATATATTTAATATATTTCACTTCTTTATCTCTGAAAATTGTTTGACTAATAAAATTCCCTGGGGGCTTAAGTAATTCTTATAAATTCAATATGTTAAATTTAAATGCAACAAAGTTAAAATTCTCTTAAATATTAGTGCTATTCCCCAAATTTAAAAGATTTTAACACCAAGCAACAAGTCTATATAGAGTACTCAGTTAACACATTTAAAGTATAAATTAGAAATTTGACACTCTAATTGATTTAATTCTCCCAAGTATTCCTAATACAGAAGATACTAAATTTGTGCATATCCCCTAATCTCATAGAACAACTATATAGCTTTGATCATCTTAGATATTTCTGTACTTGATTCTGAAACTTCCTGGAGTGGAAAGGTACTTCTCCCCAGTGGAAATCATTTTACTGTCCCAGACAGTTTTGGTATTACTGTCTCGGCTTGCCTGAGGTTAAACAATGCCTGGAAATCTCAGGAGGTTTACTGTATTCTTTTTGGTAACTGTGATGGGACACCTAGATGGGAACTATACCTAGTTCTTGTAGCTTTGACTTGAACTCTGTGATTTCCAGAGCCAAGCAGTCCTTTAACCCTCAAACATCTAATCGCTGCAGGGACGTCTACCACTCCTCGTTCTTTGACTTTTAAGATTTGTAAATAAGTATAGCTCTGTAACACTTCAAATTTTATGGAATCTCACTGAGCTCTTGTGCATTTCAAAATGATATCAAATTGAATTTTAGATCTCTCTCCTGGCTCCTAATTTCCCCAGCTTCCAGGGTCACAATCCTGAGAAACCTGTCAGGGATTCCTGTGTTATGCTACCAGAGGACTTGCACAAACCCTTGTAACTAGAGATAAAACACCCATGATTTTTCTCAGAACAATTTTACTTGTTTACCAGAATCAGGTATCCATAGGTGCTTCATTTTGCCTGTATAACATGATTTTCAAGTTATATTTTCAAGACTGGCCATCCAGTGTGCACTATTTTGGTTTCCAGCCCTGGATTATGATAACACGGTTCCTCCCCTCCTTCTTGTACCACCATCCAGCCTCCTGCTTCTTCTTTTCTTTATAACACACGATAAGTGAGTACCTGCTTTCAGCTGGGTGTGGTTCTAGAATAAACAGATAGATGAGATAGAGGTTAAATCAAAAAACACTAAGAATGATTTAAAACTTTAAAAAATTGGGATAAAACTTTCATAGTGTAAGATGCACAAATTTTAAATATTAATATCAGTTCAGTTCAGTTCATTTCAGCTCAGTCACTCAGTCATGTCCAACTCTTTGCAACCCCATGAATCACAGCACACCAGGCCTCCCTGTCCATCACCAAGTCCCGGAGTTCACTCAGACTCATGTCCATCGAGTCAGTGATGCCATCCAGCCATCTCATCCTCTGTCGTCCCCTTCTCCTCCTGCCCCCAATCCCTCCCAGCATCAGAGTCTTTTCCAGTGAGTCAACTCTTCACATGAGGTGGCCAAAGTACTGGAGTTTCAGCTTTCGCATCATTCCTTCCAAAGAAATCCCAGGGTTGATCTCCTTCAGAATGGACTGGTTGGATCTCCTTGCAGTCCAAGGGACTCTCAAGAGTCTTCTCCAACACCACAGTTCAAAAGCATCAATTCTTCAGCGCTCAGCCTTCTTCACAGTCCAACTCTCACATCTATACATGACCACTGGAAAAACCATAAGCTCAGTGAATTACCAACAACTTAGAAGTTTTCATACATTGGCCTTCAAACTGACAATTCAAGCCAAAGTTCATTCATTTTATCAGGATATTGTGTCATTGGTATTGAATTTTTAATAAAATTTCAGTTATCCCCTTATGAGCACAATATACCAAATAAAATGAATGGACTTTGGCTTGAATTGTCAGTTTGAAGCCCATTACTCAGAAATTTATGCATTGCTGGTTTGGGGCAGGGTTGGTATATTTCTATTTATAGTTCTGTGTGGCCTGAGAGCTAAGAATGGTTTTTATATTTTTTAAGAATGTAAGACAAAATAGAAGAAGGTGGAGGAGAAAGAGAAGAAACAGAGACTATATGTGGACTGCAAAATTTAAAATATTTACTATCTGACCCTGTACAGAAACATTTGCTGGTCTTGGAGCCACAGAAGCAAGAAAGCTAACTGTCAGCCAAGGATAATGGTGGCTTTCCTCTGCTCTCTAGCCCAGGAAGCCAGATGTGTCAACAGCCTTCTTTTGACTGGCATTAACATGTTGCTCAATCAGAAAAGGGTTTAAATTTTTACTAGCTTATGTCAGCCCCACCTAGTGAAGTTAAATACAAGGAAGAGTTTGCCCAAGCCCTGTGCCAGAACCACTAAGTCACGACACACAGAGGTCGTTGACCTTAATCCTGAAATGAACTCAACAGCTCAGAAATACAGGAAGAGTTATGGCTATGTTGAACTAGTTTCAAGGCTGTGAGTGTATTTTGAAGACTTTGTCACAGATACTGTCATCATTGGCTGCTAAGGGGTCCCCTGGGACTTTTGCAGCAGGCGTGTGTGGTGGGGGATGAAATCAGGGAGTGGATGCCAGGTGCTGCGAGTTGATTTCCAACCTTATCCCCATCTCTCTTTCTCCAGATGATCCACAGTTTGTCCAGTTTGCAGTGAGTTTCCACTGTCAATCTCCTCTTCTCCAGAGGGGAGTTCTGGTTCATAAGGGCAGCTGGACCAGCTTTGGGTCTGATAACTGAAAAGGGTCAGTGGGGGAATTCCAGCGGTGATGTTGGAATCATTGTTGGGGTTTGGGTTGGTCTGTATTGTTGCACTGACTATGGTTACTAGCACACAGAGGGGGTTAGAAACAACTGGGAGAGTAGTTAGGCTCTAATAAAAATGGGTGGGTCTTGGGGGAAAGCTTGCCATGGAAAGGAAAATAGCATGCAAGCTAGGAAATATGTGCAAAAGCCAAGTTACACAGGCTGAACTAAGATGCCTGGGGTTAGAGACGTTGCCACTTGCTGGGTTCCAGGCTCAGTAGGGCACGCTGCACACCAGGCTATGGCAGGAGAGTGAATTACCCACCTGCTCATTTGCATGGTCTCTAGTAGCCTTGGCCTGGCTGTGGGGCCTGGGCTTGTTGGCTGGAGGCTGGATACCCGTAGCTGGGTTGGGTTGGTAAGGCCCAGGATGGACAGGACTGTTACCAATATTATTGAGAATATTTGATGATGTTTGTCATTTTATTGAGCAATTACTATGTGACAGACAGCTTATGGACAATATCCCTACTTACTACAGGCAAGCTGAACGTTGCCTTATTTTACGGAGCAGACAACTACAGGTCAATGAAGCAAAGTGATTAACTCTATTCAAGCAGCTAAGTGGCAGAACTGGGCAATGGATCCAGATCTCTGAGTCCAAAGAATAAAAACCACTTAATTTTATACCCAGTGTTCCTTCCATAAGGGACACTTACCACATGCGACAACCAAAAGACAAAACCCAAAAGTCAGTCATCATACTGCTAAGTCGTTTCAGTCGTGTCCGACTCTGTGCGACCCCATAGACAGCAGCCCACTAAGCTCCTCTGTCCCTGGGATTCTCCAGGCAAGAACACTGGAGTGGAGCGCCATTGCCTTCTCCGTCAGTCATCATACATCCTAGAATATACATACCTACCCATGCAAAGATTGAGATCTATCTAAGGACTTTGGATTCAAAATAATGCTGATCTCAGATCCTTTGAAATGTTAGTACAATGAATTTAGACAATTTAAACTGAGCATCTTTTCTGTGTGTGTCAGTCATTATGCTAGCTGCTGAGTTTGTGACAGCAGATGAAATACACATGGTTATGGCCCTCACTGAGCTTCCAACAGAAGGTGTTAGAGAGGCATTAAACAAGTAAGTATGGAGAAGGCAATGACACCCCACTCCAGTACTCTTGCCTGGAAAATCCCAGGGACTGCAGAGCCTGGTGGGCTGCAGTCCATGGGGTCGCTGAGAGTTGGACACGATTCAGTGACTTCCCTTTCACTTTTCACTTGCATGCATTGGAGAAGGAAATGGCAAGCCACTCCAGTGTTCTTGCCTGGAGAATCCCAGGGACTGCAGAGCCTGGTGAGCTGCCGTCTATGGGATCGCACAGAGTCGGACACGACTGAAGTGACTTAGCAGCAGTAGCAAACAAGTAAGTAAGATAATGGGTATGTAATTGTAAATTATGCAAATTTCTACCAAGAACAGGACTGGGGTGGTCTGAAAGGGAGATTCATAAGGGGTGGTACTTTAGATTAAGGAACCAGGGAGGACCTTTTAGAGGCAGTGACATTTAAGTTGAAACCTGAAGGATGAGCTGGAACCAGCTAGAGCAGTGGTCCTCATCTGGGGACATTTGCCAGTGCCAAGAGACATTTTGGTTGTCACAGCTGGGCAGGGGGTAGGAGGGGGGTTGGTATTGCTGGCATCTAGTGGGTAGAGGCCAGAGATGCCGCTAAACTTCCTCTAGTGCAAAAGACAAATTCATGGCAAAGAATTTTCAGGCAATGGTACTGAGGCTGAGAACCAGCATGTGGGAAAATCAGCATTTGGGAAGGCTCCTGGTCCCAGGTGGGCTAGTGCTTGACGCAGCCCAGAAGTGGTGAGAACAGTGGCATGACTGAGGTCAGTCAGTGAGGGGGTGCCAAGAAGGATGAGCCATTCATCAAGAACCACAGAATGGGTCATTATACGGCTTTAGATCTTACTGCAAATCCTCAGTAGTCTGCGCCTTCGTCCATTTCAAAAGTAGTGATGCAATCAAGTTTCTGTTGTCCAGGAATCTCCAGATGGATTAACTTCAGATAAGAAGGAAGTGTCAGGGTGTGGGGAGGAAAGAAATAGGTGAGGGGGATTAAGAGGTACCAACTTGCAATAACAAAATAAGTGAGTCACAGGCATGAAATGCACAATATGGGGAATATATTCAATAATTATGTAAATCTCTGTGTGATGACAGATGGTAACTAGACTTATCATCATGATCATTTTGAAATCTATAGAAATATCCAATCACTGTTGTGCAACAGGAACTAACATGGTATTGTAAGTCAATTATACTTCAAAAGCAAGCAAACAGACTCATAGAAAAAGAGATCAGATTTGTGGTTACCAGAGGTGAGAGGAAGAGGAGGGGAATTGGAGGAAGACAATCAAAAAGCACAAACTCCCAGCTGTAAGATACGTAAGTCCTAGGGGTGTAAGATACAACATGTTAAGTGTAATTAGTACTCTTGGCTCTTGCATATGAAAATTGAGAGTAAATTTTTTGTATTTCTTTACTTTTGTATTTGTGTGAGATGATGGATGTTCACCACACTTACTGCGATCATTCTTTCATGAAGTATGTGAATCAGATCGTTATTCTGTACACCATAGCTTATGCAGTGCTGTATGTCAATTCTATCCAATAAAACTGGAAAAAAAGAGATAGAAGGAAGCCTGGGCTGAAGCACTGCTTTTGATAGTACATCTGTAGTAGAAAAGCGTCTGGTACATTTTGAAGCACAAATTACCAGGTCAAATGCTGCCTATTGACTTTCTTGTACTTTTAACTAGACTTTTCCATCAAACGCTGCGCATTACCTTGATACTCTTGCATATGAAAATTGAGAGTAAATTTTTTGTATTTCTTTACTTTTGTATTTGTGTGAGATGATGGATGTTCACCACACTTACTGCGATCATTCTTTCATGAAGTATGTGAATCAGATCGTTATTCTGTACACCATAGCTTATGCAGTGCTGTATGTCAATTCTATCCAATAAAACTGGAAAAAAAGAGATAGAAGGAAGCCTGGGCTGAAGCACTGCTTTTGATAGTACATCTGTAGTAGAAAAGCGTCTGGTACATTTTGAAGCACAAATTACCAGGTCAAATGCTGCCTATTGACTTTCTTGTACTTTTAACTAGACTTTTCCATCAAACGCTGCGCATTACCTTGATCTCTTTTACATGTGCCCACAAGCTTCTTGCTGGGGCTGGCAGTGTAACCCTGTAGACAAAGTCCGACTGAGTCACTTTTAATGGTTTAATATATCACCCATTCCAGAAAAATGCAGTGTTATGAAAATTCCCATAAATTTTTCTACGTAAGTAGGAGCAAAAAGGTAAAAAAAAAAAAATTCTTGCTACAGATGTCAGTGGGTAACATTGCACAAGCTTCAGAACATAATTTTTTTTTTAATCTATGAAGTTGGCATTTAATTAATGGACTGGTTTCTTAACTATTTTGGTATTGTTGCAATTCAGAGAAAAGGTTGGACATCCTAACTGCTTCATGAAGGGGACTAAAGAAAGTAAAATATAAAGAAAAAAGAGGACATACCCTTCTGCCAATGATAAGATTTTAAACCAGCCCTCAAAAAAGCAAGTTATTAAAATAAAGATATATTTATAAATATATGAATATGAAACCATATATTTCACACATATAAGTATATACATATGAAGCTCTGCAAGTAAATAGATAAAACAAAGTAAGGACAGCACAGAAATACTAACGTATTCACTCCTGAATTCTCTTCAGCCTGAGCATTGCCCACAAGCTGGTAATTCTCAGCCTTGGCTACATTTCCTGAAACTTTTTCCCCAACAAACTTTTCTTACTTTGCTGGGAACTCCTGGCACCAGGGACTCCTTTCTTTTTCAATACTTTTAAGCTCATTTGCCTGGTGCCTCAGTAAGCATCCAAAGTGTCGTGACAGGTGGATGGATGAATGGACAGGGGAACTGGATATTTAATTTTGAACAGTCCTATCCTTAAGTGTTTATTGGATCTGGAGGACAAAACAAGGCGGCCTCTTCTGTGAGCTCTGCAGCCTGTCCACACGGTAATCAGCTGACACAGTTGCCAATGACTTCTTGGTGTAACATGGAGTCCTTTCAGCCAACGTCCTCACGACATCCAATCCTTATCTTTCAGACTGAAAATACCATAACATGGGTGGATCTTGAAAATATGACACAGTGAAATGTCAGAAAGAAAGACAAATACTGTAGACAGAAAGAAAAACATATAGTCCCACTTATATATGGAATCTAAACATAAAAACAAAAAACAACCAAGCTCATAGATACAGAGAACAGATTGGTGGCTCTGGTGGGAAGAGGGTTTGAAATGGGTAAAGGGGGTCAAAAGGTACAGACTTCCAGTTATAAGACAAACGAGTTCTGAGAACGTAGTGAACAGCATGGTGACTATTGTTAACAACAACTGTATTGTATATTTGAAAGCTTCTAAGTGAGTTGTTCGGTCACAAAGTTGTGTCTGACTCTTTGCAACCCCCAGGAACTGCAGCACGCCAGGCTTCCCTGTCCTTCACTATCTCCTGGAGTTTGCTCAAACTCATGTCAGCTGAGTCAGTGATGCCAACCAACCATCTCATTCTCTGTCACCCACTTCTCCTCTTGCCTTCAGTCTTTCCCTGCATCGGGTCTTTTCCAAAGAGTCAGCTCCTTGCATCGCTAAATGAGTAGATCTTAGAAATTTTCATTACAAGAAAAAAATGTTTGTAATTGTGTATGGTGATGGGTATTAACTAGATTGATTATAGTGATCGTTTTGCCACCCAATCCAGTATTCTTGTCTGGAGAATTCCATGGACAGAGAAGGCTGGCAGACTACAGTCCATGGGGTCGCAAAGAGTAGGACACAACTGAATGACCAACACTTTAACACACTTTTGCAAAATATACAAATATTTAATCATATTATACACCTGAAACTAACAGAATGTTGTGCGTGCATGCTCAGTTGTATCTGACTCTTTGCAACCTCATGGACTGTATCCTGCCAGGCTCCTCTGTCCATGGGACTTTCTAGGCAAGAATACTGGAATGGATTGCCATTTCCTCCTCCAGCAGATCCTCCTGATCCAGGGATCGAAACTGTGTTTCTTGCATCTCCTGCATTGGCAGGCATATTCTTTACCATCGAGTCACCTGTTACATGTCAGTTATATCACAATTTAGGACTTCCCTGGTGATCCAGTGGTTAAGGCTCTGTCCTTCCAATCCAAGGGACGCAGATTCCATCCCTCGTTGGGCAACTAAGATCCACATGTTCCAAGGCCTATGTATATATTAGATATATATACACCACAGTTTTAAAAAGTGAAAAAAAGTATAGTGAATGATAAAAATAGACTGAAAGGGAGTGCTAGGATTTTTCTGTAATGTGTATTTTCTGTGTTCTTCATACTCTTAATTACTTATGATTTTAGGTTTCAGGAAGTGGAGCTAGTTAGTTTTTAGTTAATCAAATTCTAAACTCAACCCTACAACACTCACCAGGGTGCATGAGAATTTTAAATGCCACTCTATGAATTTAAGCACAAATTTTAGTTCTTAGCTTACATATTAGAATTATTTAAATGCTTTGGTATATACATATTCATATTTTTCTTTCTGATTTTGTTGTAGAGCAAGATTCTGTTACTTCCCAACCTGTAACTTGCCTTTCCCAGCACTTGACAACAGGGGCTGGTTTCCATCCCATCTTCTTCTTTCATTCAGATCCTTATCTCTTAACCTTGTGTTGGAACTAGAGCAAAGGTTTTCAGATGCTATAAATATATCAAAGTAAACACAATGTTGATGATTTGAGGGTAGCGTGGAGATCTAATGCTGATCACAGAGCAGATCCCAGCTTCTCTGACAAATAGAACCAAGAGAGAAATATGGTTCATGGTGTTTACTGTGTCCAAAAAAGAGAGAGAAGGGAGACAGTCCAGTTATTAAATAAACTCTTACCATCTGCTTCACAGGCAAGCAAAAGTGCTAACATTTGAAAGCAAACTGAGAAGAAGATGCCTACTTTTGCAAGGCAGAGGCATCTGGTTGCTAGACCAAAAAAGAGACGGAAAAAACTGGGACTAGGAGAGTGGTGAATGTGTGAGAAGTGGAGGCTGGGAAACAGAGAAAATGAAGACCCTTCTTTCTCCTTGGAAACACGGGGCCCGAAGTCGCTCCGCACTAAGGCGTGGAGTGGCACGTGATTGTTCCTGTGGGCTTATGAATGTTGGAATTCATTCATTCACTTATTTTCCAGCAGATGTTCACTGAGTATTCACCACGAGCCAGGTACTGTCCAGGTGTTTGGGATACATCAGTGGATGAAACAAAGATGTTCATCCTTGTGGAGCTTACATTGTAGGAGGGAGAAACACAGAATACCTACAGTAAATAAGTAACTGTAAAGGGAGTCAGAGGTGATAAATGCTATGGAAAAAAAGAAAAATTAGAGTGGGATCAAGAGTGTGAGGTAGATGCATGATCAGGACTTGATACGACCTGGATTAGGTGGCCAGGTTAGTACGTTTCCTTGAGAAGGAGATCTGACAAGTGCTTGAAGCAAGTAAGGGAACCAACCAAGTGGCGATCTGAGGGAAAAGCATTCCAGGTAGGGGGAACAGCTTGCGCAAAGGCCTTGTACAGGGAGGGCAGCTGCAGTGGAGGGGTCAGGCTGTTGGGGGTGAAGAGAGGGAGTGTGACAGGAGAGGAGGAAGCTCTGAGACCAGGGTAGAGCGCTGCATGTTTCCTCTCTGTCCCCTCCCATTCTCCCCTCCTCCAGCTTCTAAAAGCCTTCTGTGATTCTCCCTGGAATTAATGATCAATTGTCACAAGGCATAATATCAGACTAGACATAGCTCAGTTGATAAAGAATCTGCCTGCAATGCAGGAGACCCCGGTTCGATTCCTAGGTTGGGAAGATCTCCTGGAGAAGGGATAGGCTCCCCACTGCAGTATTCTTGGGCTTCAGTTGGTAAAGAACGGCTCAGTCGGTAAAGAATCCGCCTGCAATGTAGGAGACCTGGGTTGATCCCTGAATTGGGAAGATCCCCTGGAGAAGAGAAAGGCTACCCACTCCAGTATTCTGGTCTGGAGAATCTCCTGGACTAAGTCCATGGGGTCAACATGACTGAGCGACTTTCACTTTTCACTTTCAGACTCTCGTCATCTTGTTCCAGTGTGGACGCTACTTCTTTAGCAGCCCTGCAAGGGGGATATTCTACAGCTCTCATACCCCTGGGCCTGAGAGCTTTTAAAGTATTCTGCGGGGCAAATCCTTTTCCATCCTTTCACACTTAACTTATACAATGACTAGGTGTGGTCAATTTAAAAAGTGATGTTTGGGAACAAAATCTGAGCTCAAGTTTTTCCTGGGACAGTTAACAGCGGACTTTGGCAGGTCGTTTAGTGTCATATCCTCAGTTTTATTCCTTGTGAGATGGGGATAATAAAACCTTGTCTGTCAGCTTTGTAAGGAAGGTGGAATGTAGCAGTGTCTCTGCGAGCCCTTCTGAACTCCTCAGGGGTGAGCCTGGTGACCTCCTGTGCTTTGCAGGAGGTTCGCAGTCATTGTATCCCCCTGGTGCTTCTGTCTCCATGCTCAAGCCTGCTCACCACCCGAGGGCTTCCCGAGGGCTTTATTCTGGTCCTGAGAGAGTGACCAGCAGCATGTGGGGCTAGCCAGGGTGCCCAGCAGAGCCCTAAACCAGCGGTGGAGAAACACCCTGGCTGCCCCGCCCTTGGCTGGGATGACTGAGCTCCAGCTGCACCCTGTAATTGTTGACTGGATAATATACCCTTTAGCAGCTTCCCTGCATTTCCTATTTTATTTCCTTACTCCCTTTCTGGTATTTCTTGAGATTACCTTCCAAATAAATG
Source organism: Aepyceros melampus (assembly GCA_006408695.1). Taxonomy (NCBI): domain Eukaryota; kingdom Metazoa; phylum Chordata; class Mammalia; order Artiodactyla; family Bovidae; genus Aepyceros; species Aepyceros melampus. The sequence continues at coordinate 80,287 of SJXQ01007362.1, read as the reverse complement.
GCAGAACTAAAACCTGGTCTCAGCCTGTCTGATTTCAAATCGCTAAATTATAATGCCTCTGATATTGCTTCAGATATTGCTTTTGGATAAGGGTTATGTCACATATGTAAGTGGATTTACCTACCTCATGAACTTAGTCAAATTCTTTTAGATATTCGTATTAAGTTGAAGACAGTTCCAGAATCCCAGCTGCCAGATTTACAAGAAGTCTAATAGTCCCCCTTTTTTGCTTCTTTTTTAGGAGTTGTTGAAATAAAACTCCAAAACACCATGGTTACTTCTAAAGTCTGAAAAGGGCCTTTGTCTAACCTTCACAAGTGATGCATCAGCTGCTGCCACTGTCTCCACCCTGCACACACTGTTGCAGAAAAAAAGAATCCTCCCCCATCTGCAGGTGATGGTGATCCACTCTGAAACGGTGTCTCCTGGGTAACTCCTAGCAGTCAGTTTCTTAAGGGTGGTTGGGCCATCCCTTCCCCTCCCTTCCCTTCCCCTCCCCTCCCAGTGCATCTCGTCTCGTCTCATCCCATCCCATCCCATTCCTCCCTCAGTTCTGGGCCTTGAGGGAATTGCGGCCACGGTTCCTCTCACAACGCCATGCTTAGAGCCCGCTTCTTGGATCATCATCACCCACTCCTGTTGGCTGGCCAGGGGGCGTTCCAGCATCTGCAGGACCCAGGTTGTTTGTTTCTGTTTTTTATTCTGTATGTTTCCATTTTATTTGTGAAACAATAAACACACAAAGTCAATCTCTGATGACTTAAGATCAAAGCAGTGTTTACCTTGGGAACAAACATTCATAGCAAGAAGGGAGTTCAAAGAGGACTTCAGGGCGCTGGTCCGTCTTGATCTAGGTGGCGCCTACCTGGGTACGATCATTCTGTAGAAGTTCATCTAGCTACATAATTGTAATGTGTGTCCTTTTCACATCTTTCAATAAAAATGGCTTTACAAGTAAAAACAAAAATATTAAAGAACTGTGAATTATGTTTCCAATTAATATTTTGTATATCCTAACCGATGCATTCTTAGATCTCTCTATGTTCTAGGATCCAGCTGTTAGGTTTCCACAATTATGGGGACATGGCACCCAAGTTAATTTCAGCAATCACGAGTTTCTTTTTTCAATATCATTAACAATGGCTGCTTTTCTTTCCTTCAAGTATTATTGAGGTGTAATTGATACATAGCACGTGTACATTTGAGGTGTACAAGATATAACATAAATACGTCATGAAATGATGACCACAATAATTTTAGTGAGCATCCGTTATCTCATACAGATATAAAAGAAGAAGAAGAAAAAGTTTTTTTCCTTGGGATGAGAACTCAGGATTTACTCTTTTAACTTTCATACACAATATGCAGCCATGTTAGTTTATCACATTGTACATTACAACCCTAGTACTTACTTACAACTAAAAGTTTGTAACTTTTGAATACCTTCATCCAATTTAACTTCCCCTTTCCAAGTACTCCCCACCCCTGTCTCTGATAACTGCAAATCTGATCCCTTTTTCTACCAGTTTGTTTGTTTTTAAACTATAATTGACACACAGCATCGTATGCAACATAGTGATTCAATAATTCCATGCGTGTGTGTGTGGTTGTGTGTTTGTGTTAGTTGCTTAGTCACGTCTGACTCTTTACAACCCCATAGACTGTAGCCTGCCAGGCTCCTTTGTCCATGGAATTCTCCAGGCAAGAATACTGGAATGGGTTTCCATTCCATTCTCCAGGGGATCTTCCCGACCCAGGGATTAAACCACAGTCTCCCACACTGTGGGCAGATTCTTTGCCAATAGAACCACCTGGGAAGCCCAGCAATATTTCCTAATCATCACAAAACGATCAGCCCAAATGATTTTTGGGCTCCAAAATCATTGCAGATGGTGACTGAAGCCATGCAATTAAAAGGTGCTTGCTCCTTGGAAGAAAAGCTATGATCAACCTAGACAGCATGTTAAAAAGCAAAGGTCCCTATAGTCAAAGCTATGGTTTTTCCAGTAGTCATGTATGGATGTGAGAGTTGGACCATATAGAAAGCTGAGTGCCAAAGAACTGATGCTTTTGAACTGTGTTGGAGAAGGCTCTTGAGAGTCCCTTCGACTGCAAGGAGATCCAACAAGTCAATCCTAAAGGAAATCAGTCCTGAGTATTCATTTGAAGGACTGATGCTGAAGCTGAAGCTCCAATACTTTGGCCACTTGATGTGAGAACTGACTCCCTGGAAAAGACCCTGACACTGAGTGAGATTGAAGAAACGAGGAGAAGGGGACAAGAGAGGATGAGATGGTTGGATGGCATCACCGACTCAATGGACATGAGTTTGAGCAAGTCCCAGTAGTTGGTGATGGACAGGGAAGCCTGGTGTGCTGCAGTCCATGGGGTCGCAAAGAGTCGGACATGACTGAGCGGCTGAACTGAACTGAACTGAGCAAAATGATCATCACCTGAATCTGTTTGATGTAGCCTTTCTCTGTTAACTCTGGGACAGGCTCAGCTCACCTGTTCAGACCTCTGCTAACCTAGAATTAATTTCATTTCAGGGTCATTGTAGTTCACGTTGGCAATTTCCTGTCTTCACATATCAGAGAACTGGGGGTGGTTAAAACTTCATTTTCTTGCCTCCCAGAAGACCCTGAACTCACTCAAATCAACTCCCTGTCTCCTCCCTGTCTCCCTAGTTTTATATTACAAGGCTTTCAGCCTTGATTGGGACCCAAAATTTGGGTTCCATCCTAATCCCAGGACAATGCCTGCTTTCTTCTGTGTTTGCCAAGAAAGTTCACTCATGTGACTGTCCCAGGGCAGAAGCAGGCTCACCTCTCTGGTACAAATCATTTGAAAGCTATTCATTAGTGCACACTTTCAATCCCGGACAAAGCTTTGAGGCGGCCTCTGTCTAGGAGGTACTGTTTCGGAAGTTCTGGTTTCAAAAGGAGAGCGGATTAAGATAGAGAAAGGCTTTCCTCCTCTTTGAGCTGGGAATAGAACATGAAGTATTCTATTGCCCCTTCTCCCAGCCTCTAGGAACCACCATTCTACTCTCTGTCCCTGTGAATCTGACGAGTTGAGGGTAACACATAGAAATATGAAAGGCATCACGCAATATCTGTTCTTTTGTGACTGGCCTATTTCCCTTAGCATAGTGGCCCCGAAGTTCATCCATGTTGCAGTATGTGTCAGAATTTACTTCCTTTTTAAGGCCAAATTATATCCCACTGTACCGGAAGCCCCCTGGAGAAGGAGACGGCAACCCATTCCAGCATTCTTGCTGAGAAATCCCATGGACAGAGGAGTCTGGCGGGCTACAGTCCATGGGGTCACAAAGGAGGCAGACACGACGTAGTGACTAAGCAACAGCAGTAAATGTATTTACTACGTTTTTGCTTATCCATTCATCCACTGATGGACGATGCTCGGGTTGCTTCCAGCTTTTGACTATTGTGAATAATGGTGCTATGAATGTGGCTACGAACCTCTCTTCGAGACCTTGCTTTCAGGTCTTTGGGGTATATTCCTTGCAGTGGAATTACTGGATCATATGTGGGTGTGTGCTAAGTTGCTTCAGTCACGTCCGACTCTGCGACACCATGGATTGAAGCCCGCCAGGCTCCTCTGTCCATGGGATTCTCCCTACAAGAATACTGGAGTGGGTTGCCATGCCCTCCTCCAGGGGAACTTCCTAACCCAGGGATTGAACCCAAGTCTATTCTCCTTCTTTGGAAGGCGGGTTACTTACCACTGGCGCCACCTGGGAGGCCCTACTGGGTCATATGATAACGCTATTTTTGATTTTCTGAGGAACTGCCATACTATTTTCTATAGCAGCTGTATCCTTTTATATTTCTACCAGTAGTGCACAAGGGGGTTTTTATATTATAGATATAAACTTTAATGTACATCTGTTTTATTTTTAAATATTCTCATTCACTATATATTATATCTACTGGATTTAAATCTCATATTGATTAAAATAGACTGTAAATTTATACTAAAATTAATTTTCAGGAATATGGTATCTAAAAAGCCAAGAGGGACTTCCCTGGTGTCCAGTGGTTAGGCCTGTCTGCTTCCTCTGCAAGGGTCACAGCTTCCTTCCCTGGTTGGGGAACTAAGATCCTGCATGAGGCTCAGCATGGTCAAAAAAATAAATTAAAAAAAAAAAATTGAGAGTTAAAAAAAAAAAACCAAATGGTACACTGTTTAGGAAAGAAGAAAGAATTCATGCAGAAATGGATTGCTTTTGTTACAGTTAAAGGAGTGACTTAACAACATTTCAACCACTGAACATAATCAAGTCTCTAATATTAACATTATTAGAATAGAACAATCATCAAATTCAGAGTGAACTAAAGCATCTTTTTTGAAATATGAAGGAAAAATCGGACATGCTAGACATTTCAGAATCTGGCTACCAAGGATGAGAGCACAAAGTAAGAAAGTTTGTGATAAATTTTGATAGTGCTCTGAACTGGCCACCAATTTCCAGTAAAAGAAAAGTGATTTAAATAGAACATAGATTTGGGAGATGATGGAGGCATTCAAAATCTTGATTGTGATTACACATTTGTATACTTTTGTGAAAACCAGTAGAATTGTATTCTCAAAACACCAAGCATTTTCTTTACTCAATGAGCCTTAGACTTCATTACAGAGAAGCATATAACAAATTCTCTTGGGGAGGATGTAGTAAGAAACAGAAATTTGTAGGAAAAGATTCTAGAGACAAGGAGGCCAGTTTAAATGCGGTATGATACGAGGAAACCAGAATTGAAAGAGACACGTGTACCCCAATGTTCATTGCGGCACTGTTTATAATAGGCAGGACATGGAAGCAACCTAGATGTCCATCAGCAGATGAATGGATAAGAAAGCTGTGGTACATATCACAATGGAGTATACTCAGCCATTAGAAAGAATACATTTGAATCAGTTCTAATGAGGTGGATGACGCTGGAGCTGATTATACAGAGTGAAGTAAGCCAGAAAGAAAAACACCAATACAGTATACTTACACATATATATGGAATTTAGAATGATGATAATGATAAACCTGTATGCAAGACAGCAAAAGAGACACAGATGTATAGAACAGCCTTTTGGACTCTGTGGGAGAGGGAGAGGGTGGATGAGTTGGCAGAGTGGCAGTATAACATGCATGATATCATAAGTGAAACGAATCGCCAGTCTAGGTTTGATGCAGGATGCAGGATGCTTGGGACTGATGCACGGGGATAATCCAGAGAGAAGGTGTGGGGCGGGAGGGGGGAGGCAGNGGAGATCAGTCCTGGTTGTTCACTGGAAGCAATGATGCTGAAGCTGAAACTCCCAATACTTTGGCCACCTGATGCAAAGAGCTGACTCATTTGAAAATACCCTGATGCTGGGAAAGACTGAGGGCAGGAGCACAATGGGATGACAGAGGATGAGATGGTTGGATGGCATCACCAACTCAATGGACATGGGTTTGTGTAAACTCAGGGATTTGGTATTGACAGGGAGGTCTGGCATGCTGTGGTTCATAGGGTCGCAAAGAGTCAGACACGACTGAGTGACTGAACTGAACTGAACTGAATGATCCAAACTCCATAATTTATTAGGTAAGGGAAACAAATTTGCAAAACATTATTATTAAGGCTAGACATAGCTACTTGAGTGTGTTCATTATATTAAAAGTTCAATATACAAAGAATCTTCTGAAATAAAGTTAGACCAAACATAGAAAAAAGATGTGTATAAGAGACAGATGTATACTCGTGGCTGATTCATGTCAATGTATAGCAAAATGAATACAGTATTGTAAAGCAAAACAAACTAAAAAATAAAAATTAATTAAAAATAAATAAATAAGTAAATAAATAAATAAATGCGGTATGATAGTCCTGTAGAAACTGTTCACTCTGAATTTCTTTTTGTCTTTAATTTTTGTGGAGTTATTCACTCTGCTCAGCATCTTTTATGGCCTATTACGTAGGTAACATCTCATTTTTTTATGGGATCTAAATGTTCCTTGCTTGTAACAAATCTGAGAAGTTAACTGGGTGCTCCAGAATTGCCTAACTCCACTGGAGGCTGGGAGTTCAAGGAACTCTTAAGAACACACATTTTCTCAAGGTTGGGCTTAATTACCTTTCAGTAAAAGCTTGGCGCAGGGACAGCCACATTCAAGGTGCATGTCGGAGCAAAGGCTTCTCGTCTTTGGAGGTTTCCGCCCACATCTCAATTCTGTTTTTCGTTATCCTTGGCAAGCTGGCTGGATTTCTAAATCATGTGGCGTTCTCCCTAACACTTTGGGGATTCTGAGATTTATGTTTTCCTCCAAAGCAACTAACAGTAGTCAACTGGTAAGCAAGAATGTGAGCAAGAAAGTAAGAACGTGCTGTTTGTAATAAATTTTGATAGTGCTCCAAATTTGCCACCAATTCCAGTAAAAGTAAAATGGTTTTAATAGAATATGGATTTGGGGGAAACAGTTAATATCTTGTGGTTATGGTTACACAACTGTGTGCTGCAGATCCTTGCAACTGTATGTAAAGTGCTCTTTTCCACAGTGTGGTTCACAGATAGAGTATATGAATCCTTTCTTAGAGGATTACGATAACCCAGGGTTGGAAGAAGCTTGAGGGGCTTGTTGTTGAAACTGTGGTGCACTGTTCAGCATCTGTGTCACCTGGAGCTCTGGGAGAAATGCAGAATCCGGGCCCAGTTCCAAGCCTAGTAAATCAGAGCACGTTGTAACAGACACTTACCTCCACCCTCTCCAAGTGTGTGCTCACTGGAGAAGCACAGTGGGGCTTGTCCTCTGGCCCCACCACTTACCTGGAGCTCAGCTCTGCCTCAGTAGTCCTGCAAAGAGCCCAAGCAAAGTTAATTCGTTGTATTTTTTATCTTACAATATTATTTATACAATATTTGCATAATATAGTGTTTATACAATATAATATGAACATTGAACAAGATAGTGAAGTCGCTCAATCGTGTCCGACTCTTTGCGACCCCATGGACTGTAGCCTACCAGGCTCCTCCGTCCATGGGATTTTCCAGAAGAATACTGGAGTCGGTTGTCATTTCCTTCTCCAACAATCTAATATTGAACAAGATAATACACTGATTATTTTGGCTGTCATTTATCATGTCGATAAATGTATTTTAGCAGAAGTTTGCTAAGCATGTAAAGCAGTCACGGGATCCAATCAGATTGCAATTGTACTGCATTGCTGCGAGCTATCTGCTTAAATATTGGGTTGGCGAAAAAAGTTCATTCAGACATCTTACAGAGAAACCTGAATGAACTTTTTGGCCAACCCAATATTTTCAGACGGAGGATCATCACAGAGTAACAGGCAAGAGCAAAGACCTCTTGTGCAGTTTCTTTACCCTTCACCTTGTGAATCCTCTGATCGTGTAGGGGGCAAATATTAGCCTGGAGTCATACTTGTCACTGATTTCCTGAGACTTGTCCTAGGAACAGGACTATGTACATTCAAATGTACATAATATTTAGAATTTTGAAATATGTAATTCTTGATGCCTTCACCCTAAGTCACTATATAAATGGTTCAAATTACTCAAATTTAAGCCTTATTCCAGTTTCTCAAAATTTTAGGATTTTTTTTTCACTTCTGCCTGCCTTAATTTAAAGTTATTTATACCATTCCTCTGCCAAACTGTGTATTTACACTGAGGCCATCTTTCTAAGTGTGGCTCCACAATCCTCAATGCAAACCACAGGACAAAGGTGTGAAGAACAGTTTGTTATGTAATATTCCAAGCAGAGTCTGGGGCAGCACCCCTTAATCAAACATTAATATTTCTGCTATATATGAAATAAACAAGCACGATAGTTCATATTAATAAAGGCTGTAAATATCTTCTTCTTGGGTCAGATAAAGTTTTTGCTGCAAAATAGGCTACATTTTTTTTTCCTGTTTTCATAGTTTTTATCTTGTTTTTACATTTTGCAATTGTGGATAAAAAGAGATGGATTTGTTTATAACAACAAAATGAGGAAATTTGAGGAGTACTTTAGCTTACCTTTTGCCTGCAAGTGGGAAGGGTTTAGCAAAAATTAGTGTGAATAGATGTTTATCAAAACTAGGGTTTCTTGGAATAGCCCACAATTTTCTCAGTGTTAAAAACCAACACAGTCATAACATTTATCGTTTGACGCCAGGGCTGACCCTCTATCTCCTGTCAATTCTCATTCCCTCTCTCTTTCTGAAAGAGCCTTGGTTTTATCTAGAGTGCCAAACTAAAATTCTTTGCTTCTCCAGACTATCTCGTAGTTACAGGGATCTTGTGACCCTGCAGAGTTCCATGATATGTAAGCAGAGAGTTGCTGTGGAAGCTTCTGTTTTCCTGACACAGATCCAGCCCCTTCCTACCTCTCCTTGCCTTCTTCTCCTTGTCTGGAATTCAGATGTGACACCTGGAGGTGCAGCAGTTATATTCCAAGAAAGTGGTGACACATGAAGACAAGTGAAAATCAGAAAAGGCTGTTGAGCCTGCGGACCAGCCTCGGCCTGCCTCAGACTTCCTGCTACATCGGGCAAACTTATTATTTTTAAGCAGCTGTTGCTGAATTTCTGTAATTTGTGAAGGTGACAGTGAAAGTCACTCAGTCATGTCTGACTCTTTGCGACCCCATGGACTGTACAGTCTATGGAATTCTCCAGGCCAGAACACTGGAGTGGGTAGCTTTTCCCTTCGCCAGGGGATATTCCCAACCAAACGGTTGAACCCAGGTCTCCCACACTGCAGGTGGATTCTTTACCATTTGTAGCTAGATGTATTTCTAAATGCTATGTTGTATTGCTCTCTTGTTTCTCGTATTGATTTTTAAAAATTATTTACTTATTTATTTTTGCCTGCACTGGTCTTCACTGCTGCACCTGGGCATCTCTAGTTGCGATGAGCGGGGACTACTCTAGCTGTGGTGTGCAGGCTTCTCATTGCAGGGACTTCTCTTGTTGCAGAGCACAGACTCTAGAGTGTGGGCTCAGGAGTTGTGGCATATATTCTTAGTTGCTCCTCGGCATGTGGAATCTTCCTGGGGCAGGGATAGAACCTGTGTTCCCTGCATTGCCACGCAGATTCTGAACCACTGAACCACCAGGGAAGTCCTGATTTTTATATCAAATTAATTGACTCTCAGTTCAGTTCAGTTGCTCAGTTGTGTCCAACTCTTTGCCACCCCATGGACTGCAGCACGCCAGGCCTCCCTGTCCATCACCAACTCCTGGAGCTTGCGTAAACCCATGTCCATTAAGTTGGCCATGCCATCCAACCATCTCAACCTCTGCTGTCCCCTTCTCTTCCTGCCTTCAATCTTGCCCAACATCTTTTCCAATGAGTCAGTTCTTCACATCAGGTGACCAAAGTACTGGAGTTTCAGCTTCAACATCAATCCTTCCAATGAACATTCAGGACTGAATTCCTTTAGGATTGACTAGTTGGATGTCCTTGCAGTCCAAGGGACTCTCAAGAGTCTCTCCAGCACCACAATTCAAAAGGATCAATTTTTCAACACTCAGCCTTCTTTATGGTTCAATTCTCATGGCCATACATGATTACTGGAAAGACCGTAGCTTTGACTATATGGACCTTTGTCAGTAAAGTATTGTCTCTGCTTTTTAAATATGCTGTCTAGATTTGTCATAGATTTTCTTCCAAGGATCAGGTGACTTTTAATTTCATGGCTGCAGTCATCATCTGCAGTGATTTTGGAGCCTAAGAAACTAAAGTCTGCCACTGTTTCCATTTTCTTCCCATCTATTTGCCATGAAGTGATGGGACTGGATGCCATGATCTTAGTTTTCTAAATGTTGAGTTTTAAGCCAGCTTTTTCACTCTCCTCTTACACTTTCATCAAGAGGCTCTTTAGTTCTTCACTTTATTCCATAAGGGTGGTGTCATCTGCATATCTGAGGTTACTGATAATTTTCCTGGCAATCTTTATTCCAGCTTGTGCTTCATCCAGCCTGGCATTTCGCATGATGTACTTTGCATATAAATTAAATAAACAGGATGACAATATTACTGAAAGGTATGCGTTGGGGGGTCTGGCTGCTCGCCGCTCAGAAGTCAGTAAACAGGCCAGGTTGGTGGAAAGAAAAGCTTGCTTAATTTCAGATGCTGGCGACTGGGGTGGGTGGGGTGGTGGCGGCGGCAGATATCTGTCCTAAGGCCAACTCCCTCCTCTGACAAGCAAGGAGTGAGAGGTTTTATAGACAAAGTGGGGGTGGGTTACGTGTAGAAACAATATAGTCATCTCTAAGAGTCATCTTCAATTTGATCATCAGTGGTCTAACTAATATCACCTTGGTAGTTTTAGGTACAGTTAATCTTCAGTTCCAGGGTGCACTTGTTCCCCTTTCTCTGTGGCCAGTTCTTGGAATTGTGGCAGCTCAAGTCCTGGGTACAGTCTTGTCGACGTGCAGTTAACTTCTCCACCTGGTGTTTCGGTATCTATAAGACAGCTTACAGGATATGGCTCAGAATATTATCCACAGCGCTTGAGAAAGAACTAAAGGTCCTTGACCTTTAATGACTACATTCGTATTATTTAGTCTCTTTAGACTGTTTTCTATTATTTCAGTATTTCTTATTTCTCTGATTAAACTTATTCTTTGGCTACTGAAGTTTCCCACAGGCAAAAGGCAGGCAGAAGACATGGTAGGAGGTGAGAATTATAGAGTCCTGCTCTGTTTCTGTCCCCCCTTTGCTTTGATATTCCTCAGTCTTGAGGAGGGACAGGTACAGAACGAGAAAGTCAACAAACTCGCATAGCACCTGGACAAACATTTGAAAACTACTAGACATATTACAATGAGGATAATAATCAAAACGTACTTTGTACTATTTTTTGTCTTAATGATTAAAGCAGATGTACAATGTATGTTTAATACATTGTTTAATAGGACACAAACAGGCTGCTCGGGTTAGCCTAAAATTTACATTAAATCATGTACAGGCCAGAATGATTTTCTCATATCTCAATATGTGAAAATTTCTTTAATCATTTTTTTTCTTTTAAGTTGTAACTCTTTCCTTAGAGAGCATTGATAATCATTTCTTGTTGTTGTTGTCGTCAGAGTGGTTCATTTGTCTGCTCTGGATCCATCTATGTTGCTCGATGCTAGGCCTCGTTTTTATTTGTATGTTTGTCTAGTGTCCACGTTTGGGGAAAACTAATCAGATATCAGAGGTATGTTAAAAGGGAAAAGTTTTATAGGCCATATATTTTATCATTTATATCCAGTTGTCACACAAAATTGTACATGTGCTTTAAATAATACACTTAAAGCCAGCAATGTTATATATCATGAGCAGCTATACTTGGTGACAACTTTACTGGACAATTTTTCCATCCTGAACATTGGGGTCAAAAGTATGATTAGAAACAAAACAATTACTTTTTATTAGAAGCTTGTGTTACTAAATCAGATCAATATTTCAGGAGAACTCGGTTTAACAGAAAGAAAAACCAACTTTAGTCTTGCATCAGTTTACTGCTAATAAAATTTATTTACCTAACTAAATTTAGTCTAATCTTAAAACATATACAATTCTTTCTTTTTAATTTCTTTTACAAACCTTTTGTCACTTTCTAGATCCAAAGAAACTTTTATTTCTTTATCCAGAAACAAACAACTGAAGGACAAAATTATTATCATTTTTTTCAACAAAAATATCTCCATTTTTTTATATCTTCTCTTTGTTGACAATGTATATCTTACTTGTTTTACATATCAAAATATTTTGTTTATCATTTTTATATGTCATAATTTCTAACCTTTGAAAGTTTTAACAAAACCGAGAAACAAGTGATTGAAATGTTATACCAGCATTTTTTGATTGACAAACTTAAGAACATACTTTATAACCACAAAAATACACACATTTTTTACAGCATAATTTTTCTTCAGTGGTACAACACATATGTTTAGTAAACCCAAACATCTTTAGTTTCCCTCTTGGTCTTACAAGAATACAAAATTAGGTAATCAGTTTATGGAGTATAGGCAGAATAGTCAAATTATATGTTCAATTTTAAAGCCTTTTTCCTTTGCATAGTTAACCCAAGGCTGAAGATCCAGGGAAAGTGAACTGTGTTTGTATTTCAAGGACATGATAAATGTCAACCACAAGCTTTTTTTCAGGCATATTTTTGTTTTTTCAGGGTCTGAAAAAAAGTGTTTTATCAAGTTAGATTTCCCTAACTGTGTACATAAAGATGACTAGTTTTTTGAATTTCAAGACTTTCATCTTGATCAATCTTCTCCAGAGTCTGAAGAATACTATACCCATATATTGTCCAAAAAAATTTATCTTTCTTTTTTAGTCATTAATTTACAGCTGAAATTTTTCCTAATGAATTGAAGCTGAATTTCCCATAAGGCAACAGGAATACCAATCACACAAATGGAATATACACTCACACACTAGACGACTGATCCATCATAAACCCTCTCTGAGGGTGACCAGTGTGGAGTCTCAAGCAAACATTTCCCCAAAACAGACAGTCCTCAATGGTTGATGTCAGAACCAACTGGCAAAATGCCCAAATAGCACTAGTGCTCACAAACAGCCCTCAACAGAACCAACTGGCAGGCGCTCCCAAATGGGACGTTTGCCCGGGTGCACGCTGGTGGACTTATCCAGTCTTGGAGCTCGTCAGCTCATCCCAAATGCAAGTTTCCATTCCACCAAGAAAAGCAGTAAGTTGGCAGCCAGTACTGAGCAGGGGAGAAGCAGGGAGGATCCTCAAAACAAACGGTTTTGGCAGCTGCTAGGAACGTCCCCCAGTCCCCTACTCAGGGCTGGTTAGCCACCAGCAGCAGGCTAAGACAGTCACAGCCATCACGCCCCCAGGAAGACCCAGGAGAGCCAGCCATAGCCAGCAGTAGCCAGCCCCGTGTTTGGCACCAAAATCTGTTACTGGAAGATATGTGGGGCGGGGAGGGCTGTCCGGCTGCTGCCTGTTCAAAAGCCAGTAAACAGGCCAGGTTGGTGGAAAGAAAAGTTTGCTTTATTTCAGATGCCAGCAACTGCAAGGAGTAGGGGTGTGGAGCAGACATCTGTCTAAAGTCTGACTCCCCCTGTGACAAGCAAAGGGTGAGAGCTTTTATAGACAGAGTTGGGGCGGGGGTGTGGGTTACATACAGAGACAGCATAGTCCTCTCTAAGAGTCATCATTCAAATTGGTCATCAGGTCTGAATAACACCATCTTGGTTGATTTATGTACAGTTACTCTTTCGTTCTGGGGTGCACTTGTTCCCCTTTCTTTGCGGCCAATTCTTGGAATTGTGGCAGCTCAAGTCCTGGGTACAGTCTGGTTATTGTTTAGTTAACTTTTCCACCTGGTGTTTGGTATCTATAAGACAGCTCACAGGATATGGCTCAGAATATTATCCACAGCCCTCGAGAAAGAACTAAAGGTCCTTGACTATGTTTAATGACTACATTATTATTATTCAGTCTCCTTAGATTTTTCGTTTCAATATTTCTCACTTCTCTGATTAAACTCATTCTTTGATTAAAGTTTTCCACAGGCAAAAGCAGACAAAAGACATGGTAGAGGGGGCAAGAATCATAGAGTCCTGCTCTGTTTCAACAATATGCAGCCTTGACGTACTCGATTCCCAATTTGGAGCCAGTCCGTCATTCCATGTCCGGTCCTAACTGTTGCTTCTTGACCTGAATACAGATTTCTCAGAAGTTAGGTCAGATGGTCTGGTATTCCCATCTCTTTAAGAGTTTTCCAGTTTGTCGTGATCCACACAGTCAAAGGCTTTGGTGTAGTCAATAAGGCAGAAGTAGATGTTTTTCTGAAACTCTCTTGCTTTTTCTGTGATCCAAAGGATGCTGGCAATTTGATCTCTTGTTCTCTGCCTTTTCTCAATCCAGCTTGAACATCTGGGAAGTTCACGGTTCGTGTACTGTTGAAGCCTGGCTTGGAGAATTTTGAGCATTACTTCGCTAGTGTGTGAGATAAGTGCAATTGTGCAGTAGTTTGAACATTCTTTAACATTGCCTTTCTTTGGAACTAGAATGACGTTTTCCAGTCCTGTGGCCACTGCTGAGTTTTCCAAATTTGCTGGCATATTGAGTGCAGCACTTTCACAGCATCATCTTTTAGGATTTGAAATAGCTTAGCTGGAATTCCATCACCTCCACTAGCTTTGTTTGTAGTGACACTTTCTAAGGCCTACTTGACTTCACATTCCAGGATGTCTGGCTCTAGGTTACGTACCATACCATCATGGTTATCTGGGTCATTAATATCTTTCTTGTACAGTTCTGTGTATTCTTGCCACCTCTTCTTAATATCTTCTGCTTCTGTTAGGTCCATATCACTTCTGTCCTTTATTGTGCTCATCTTTGCATGAAATGTTCCCTTGGTATCTCTAATTTTCTTGAAGAGACCTCTAGTCTTTCCCATTCTATTGTTTTCCTCTATTTCTTTGCACTGATCACTGAGGAAGGCTTTCTTATCTCTCCTTGCTATTCTTTGGAACTCTGCATTCAAATGGGTGTATCTTACACTTTCTAAGGCCTACTTGACTTCACATTCCAGGATGTCTGGCTCTAGGTTACGTACCATACCATCATGGTTATCTGGGTCATTAATATCTTTCTTGTACAGTTCTGTGTATTCTTGCCACCTCTTCTTAATATCTTCTGCTTCTGTTAGGTCCATATCACTTCTGTCCTTTATTGTGCTCATCTTTGCATGAAATGTTCCCTTGGTATCTCTAATTTTCTTGAAGAGACCTCTAGTCTTTCCCATTCTATTGTTTTCCTCTATTTCTTTGCACTGATCACTGAGGAAGGCTTTCTTATCTCTCCTTGCTATTCTTTGGAACTCTGCATTCAAATGGGTGTATCTTTCCTTTTCTCCTTTGCCTTTAGCTTCTCTTCTTTTCTCAGCTATTAGTAAGGCCTCCTCTGACAACCATTTTGCCTTTCTGCATTTCTTTTTCTTGGGGATGGTCTTGGTCACTGCCTCCTGTACAGTGTCACAAACCTCCATCCATAGTTCTTCAGGTGCTTTGTTTATCAGATCTAACCCCTTGAATCTATTTGTTACTTCCACTCTATAATCATAAGGGATTTGATTTAGGTCATACCTGCATGGTCTAGTGGTTTTCCCTACTTTCTTCAATTTAAGTCTGAATTTGGCAATAAGGAGTTCATGATCTGAGCCACAGTCAGTTCCAGGTTTTTGCTGACTGTAAGAGCTTTGCCATCTTTAGCTGCAAAGACTATAATCAATCTGATTTTGGTGTTGACCATCTGGTGATGTCCATGTGTAGAGTATTCTCTTGTGTTTTTGGAAGAAGGTGTTTGCTATGACCAGTGGGTTCTCTTGGCAAAATTCTGTTAGCCTTTGCCTTGCTTCATTTTGTACTCAAAGGCCAAACTTGCCTGTTACTCCAGGTATCTCTTGACTTCCAACTTTTGCATTCCATTCCCCTATGATGAAAGGGCATCTTTTTTGGGTGTTAGTTCTATAAGGTCTTGTAGGTTTTCATAGAACCTTCTACATGCATGCATTAGAGGTATGATAATTATAACTCTGTAACATGCCCATATCCATTATTACTTAACTTACTAAGTAGAAATACCTTTAATTTGCATCAGTTTTCAAGGTTCTTTTAAACTACAAAAAGGAAGTACTACACAATGCTTTTCTCATCAGTAGCTTTTGTGGAATTCCTTATCTTACGCAAGTGTTTACTCAGGTAAAATGATGCCCCTCTTCTCCTAATATAAATTGCTATCAAACAAATCACTGTAGAAGTTGAGACAAAAAGTTTAGAATGATTTTGGAAAAATATTTTTTGTAAATAACTTTAGAATATTTAAAAAATTTTGACAGACAAATTTGTTTCCTTCATTTTTTTTCTCTTCTTAGGCAATATTTACAACACAGCTTAGTTAATAATTGGTCAGTTTGGTATTCAGCTCAGGTCAAATCAATGCATTATAATTCAATCCATGCCATTTGACTCTTTTTCAGATTAGCAGATCGATTTCTCTAAATGTTCTGTTCTTGCATTACAGATTCTCTTCCTTCCTCCACCTCTTGGACATGTGGAACATTTATTTTAAGGTTCCTTTCAAATGTCCTGTTGTGAAGTTAATAGAGCCAAACCTTCTATCTGTGTGGCTGCCAACTCTCTCCCTGGCTGTTCATTTCCTGTGACCATATCTTCAGAGGTAATCATGACCTCTCTTTGGGTCCTATTTGATCTCAGGGCTGTAGAAGAATCCTCACAGATTGATCTCTTGTTGCCTTAGCTGTAATTCTGCTGCTGGCTGAATATTTGTGTCCCCATGAAATTCATAAACTGAAATCCTAATTTCCAATATGATGGTATTTGGTGGTGGAGCTTTTCTTTGGAACGTGTAGGTCATGAGCGGGGAGTTCTCAGGAATGGAATTAGTGTCCTTATAAAAATGACCCCATCATGTGAAGTTACAGTGAGAAGATAGCTCTCTGAACAGGAAGGCGTTCTCACCAGAGTTGGTGCTTTGATCTTGGACTTCCCAGAACTATGAGAAATAAATTTCTGTTGTTCATAAGATACCCAGTCTGTGATAGTCTGCTCTAGTCCATGGTGTTCACTGTTTCAGTATAATTTTTTTCCCTTTGTCTCTTGGTTTGAGGCTTTCACACTGTGGGGAGAGCAGTTCGAAGCACCTGGGTCGGTACTTGTGTAGCGGTTCAGACTGGGACTTGACCGTTCCACCCATGGGCTGGGGTGGGCTGCTTTTTCCATCCCATACTCTGGGGCTGGTGGGCAATTTTGTCTTTTAAAAAATTGAGTTTATTATCATTATTGAAACTTCAAATGACTTTACTTGAAAAAGGACTTCTAACAACTCTGAAAATAAAAAACCTACACACTTGGCCCAGAGTGCTAGGTGACAACCATTTCCGGGAGAGGAGAAGCAGCTCCCTTTCCAGGATGCAGAAGTCTCTCTACTCTCTTTTTGACTCCAGACACCAAAGCCTTCATGTGTCATTGACCACCCTGTGTCCGGGTGTGTTCTTCTTATGGCTGACTTAAGAAAAGTGCTAGGTGACAACCATTTCCAGGAGAGGAGAAGCAGCTCCCTTTCCAGGATGCAGAAGTCTCTCTACTCTCTTTTTGACTCCAGACACCAAAGCCTTCATGTGTCATTGACCACCCTGTGTCCGGGTGTGTTCTTCTTATGGCTGACTTAAGAAGAGAGTCCACTGTGTCTTGCAGCTCTGTCTCTATCAGTACAGTAAGTCTCCCATATAGAAACCTTCAGGTTGCAAACTTGCAAAGATGCTTTCAAAGTGTTTGCCATCGCTGTCACCTGCGTGGAATCGTAGGGTGCCCTCCGTCTCCTGTTGCTGACCGTCCTTTGGCTCCACGGCCTCCCATCTCTCCCTCCTCCAGTCTGGAACTCATCTTCTCTGTTCACTGGATCCTAGCCCTGTAGGTCAGCTATTGTTCTCTACTACTGTACTTGTCAGGGTTCTGCACTATAAGCTTAAAAAGGTTTTCTTCACTTTTGTGTTTGTTTTTGATGTATTATTTATGTGAAAAGTATTATAAACCTGGTACAGTACAGTACCAACTGGGTTATAGCCAACTGGGTTAGTTTGGTACCTAGGCTAACTCTGTTGGACTTACCAACCTACTGGATTTACAAAGTGCCCTCAGAATGGAACTCATTCATATGTAAGGGGCTTACTGTAGTTGGAAACCAAAGGTAGATGAATATGACAGCAGGATTAGCAAGAAATAAAAGAGAATAAAGATGAGTGGAAATAAAGAATACCTTATGCACTTAATTTTCAGACAAAATGTGGCTTTTTCAAAAGAATACAACCTGGCTAGTTAACTTATTTTGGTTATCATCTCGGCTCCTGTGGATGCTTGAGTTTTTCTGCCTCAGGCAAGTTGGGCCCTAAGTCAGAGGAGTTCTTGAGGTTTTGAGTTATTTAGAATCCATCTGAGCCTCAGTTTCATCATCTGAGAAACCAAAACAATATAACTGTCTCGCATAGAAATGAAAACCAACTGAAATTGGGGAGGAAAGCATTATGTGAACCATAAAGTTTACTAAAGTGTATCATTTATATGTAGGGTTAAACTTGCCCTTCCTTAATTTTCCGTTTGATATCAGAAATTCTTTTTTAACATTTTCAAATTGATGAGAATTCCTTGTGCATGCGTGCTCTCTCATGTCCGACTCTTTGCGACCCCATGGACTTTAACCTGCTAGGCTCCTCTGTCCATGAGATTCTCTAGGCAAGAATACTGGAGTGGATTGCCAGTTCCTCCTCCAAGGGATCTCCACCCAGGGATCAAACCTGTGTCTCCTGCCTAAAAGTTCCTTGAGAGCATGAGCCAAATAAATAAACCCTTCTACCCAGATCCCATTCCTGGGGTCATTCTCCCCATGTATGAAAGCTAGACTTCAAAAATAGCCCTAGTCATATTTTTGTGTGGTCCCCTCCATTTGGGTCCCTGTAGTAGCTTATTTTGATATATAGGATACGGGAGAAGTGACACTGTGATTTCTGAGCCCAGGTCATGAGAAACCCTTGAGCTTCTGTTTGTGTTTCCTGGAATGCTTTGTCTAAGCAACAGTGGAGGAAGCCTGACCCTTGTGATCCTGCCACTTTGTGAGGAAGCCCAGTCAGCCATGTGGAAGGGCTCCTGGAGGAAGAGAGATGCTCAGCCAGCCCCTGGCTGGCCCAGCTCAGGCACAGACATTTGAGGGAAGAAGTATTCTTCTGATTGCAAGTCCCTGAGACATCCCAAATGAGAATCTTCCTGAGGACTTGAATCAGCATACTGTAAGAAATAATACTAAGTTCTTAAACCATTAAATCTTGGGAGCAGTCTGTTAGGTAATAATAAGTAACACGAATACTACATTAATCTACAAATTTAATGAGATCCAAATAAAGACACCAACAAGATATCAGAGCTAAACAAGCTGATTCCAAGATTCACATGGAGGAAATCAGTTAGCAAGAATAACCAGGGAAATTCTGAAAAAGACAAAACAAGATAGAACAATGAGGAAGGAGGGTAGAGTGAAGGTAGTGAACACATAACTTTTTTGAAAATATATAATTAAAACAATTTGCTACCAAAAACTCCTGGAGATAGGAACTCTAGAGCAATGATGGGAGATAGAAACTCTAGAACATATGTGGAATTTAGTATATAATAACAATGATATTTCAGATCAAGAGGGAAAAGGCAATTATTTAATAAATGATGTTTGTAAACCTAAATGGTCAGCTTGGAAAAGGGGAAGTTATATCCATACCTTACATCATACACCCAAATAAATTCCAGATAAATCAGACATTTAAACATAAAGAAAAATCACAGTCTATTAAAACACCAAAAGATTCCATGGGAGAATCACTTTTGAGTGGAAAGGTCAAAAGCCATACAGTAAAATTCAACTACATTAAAACAAAACAAAACAAAACAAAACAAAACCCTGTACAGCAAATGCTACTATAAAGAAAGACAAGTAATAATCTAGGAGAGAATGTTTGCAAGACATTTCCCAGTTAAAGGCGAAATTCTAATATGTAAGATGCATCTTCAAAATAATGCATCAACAATTAAATAAGAAAATGAACATAAAGTGAATGCACAGAAAAGGAAATAAATGTCTCGTAGACCCATGAAAATACACCCAGCCTCATAATGAGAGCAATGCAAATTAGATATACCTAGAGAAACCATTTTTCCTTATCAGATCGGCTGAGCTCCAAAAGTTTAATAGTACCCTGCGTTGGCAAGGTTGTGAGAAAACAGGCCCTTGGAGTTTAAATTGGAGTTTAAAGGGGAACAACTTCTATGTCACTGGGTGAATATTGCAAACCTATAAACATTGCAAATATATATGACCTTTGACCCAGCAACTCTACTTTTAAGACTTTTTTCCCGTAGATTTACTTCTGTGGAATAACATATCTTAAAGTTTTATCATAGCAAAAAATGGGAAATAACCTAAATGTTTGTCCTTAGGAAAGTGTTTCAATAATAGAATATTCTGCAGCATAGTGACAATAGGGAAAGTCTTGAATAGGCAACAATCCATATTGTGTGTGTGTGTAAACTGCAGGGTATGAACATTGTGTATACAGTGTTCTATAGAACTTGTCAGAGGAGGAAAGCTATGTAGACACATGTCTTTGCATGCATATGAGTTAAATATTTCAATAGATACTCACAGAAGTTGATATCATTGGGTGCCTTTGCATAGAGAAATTAAGTGCCTGGAGGTCACAGCTAGGAGAGAAACATCACTTTTGTACTTTTTGAATGTACTGCATTTTATAAAATTAAGCGAATAGTATGTATCTAAAGATTTAAATAACATAAATTTCAAGAACAACAAACTGTGATGATAGAGGTCAGAACTGCTCTACCTCCATGGGAGATATTTACTTGGGAGGGGCGATGGGCATCATTACAGAGGCGAGCAGGGCTGTCCTATGTTTTCTGTCTTGAATTGGATGGTGGTTCTGTTGCAGGAAGGGGGACCTCCTTCCAGAGCCTGAGAGTGGGCTCTTGTCTAACACTTTAAAATGAATTGTCCCAGGAGACACACGTGCTGACGAAATAAAAGACTTTATTGGGAAGGAAGGGGCAGAGCAGCAGGGTCAGGGCAGCCAGGAGCACTGTTCTGCCATGTGGCTCGCAGTCTTGGGTTTTATGGTGATGTAGTTAATTTCTGGGTTGTCTCTGGCCATTCAGTCTGACTCAGGTTTCCTCCTGGTGGCGCGCACATCACTCAGCCAAGATGGAATCCACCTAGGAGTATTTTAGAGGGTTGGTAGTTTTATAAAACTGTTAGGAAAATCACTGACTGAAACCTCCCACCCTGGCCAGACATCACAGTAACAATTTGCATGAATTATCTTAGAACGGAATATCATGTCCTAGTAAGGAGCATGAAACTAACAAGCCACCACCAACCAGGAGAATTCAGGAAAGGTCAAAAGGAAACAGGAGAGGCCAGTCCACACGTACTCCCAACCCCCTGGAATCCTCCTGATTGGATTCCGCCTTGGCTGAGTGATGCGTGTGCCACCAGGAGGGAACGCATATATATGGGCTTTCCTTGTAGCTCAGCTGGTGAAGAATCTGCTGCAATGCAGGAGACCCCCGTTTAATTCCTGGGTTGGGAAGATCTGCTGAAGGAGGAAACAGACAGAACAGGCTCCATCTTGAAAGCAGAGCTCAATCTTGGGCTGAATTGTGGACTTTGATCTATATGGCCAGTATCTATGGAAACGATATACCAACTGGAAAACCAGGCCCCCAGAAGGAAGAGCCCCAGTGCTCGAACCTAGACTCTCCGTCACCTGAAAGAATACCCTAATTATCTAACCAAATAGAATCATACATTCTATTATGCTTATTGGGGTATGACCACAGGCCTATTGATAATTGTCTACTGTTAACTACCTAGGCTTAAGGCATATGAATCATTGGTTAACTCTGATCATATCTTTCTTTTCCTTTGTTCAGACTGCTGCTGCTGCTGCTAAGTCACTTCAGTCGTGTCTGACTCTGTGCGACCCCATAGACAGCTCCCCCGTCCCTGGGATTCTTCAGGCAAAAACACTGGAGTGGGTTGCCATTTCCTTCTCCAATGCATGAAAGTGAAATTGAAAGTGAAGTCATTCAGTCGTGTCCAACTCTTAGTGGCCCCATGGACTGCAGCCCACAAGGCTCCTCTGTCCATGGGATTTTCCAGGCAAGACTGTTGTAGGAAGGAGGACCTCTTCCAGGGCCCGAAACTGGGCACTTGTCTAACACTCGGAAATGAATTGTCCGAGGAGACACGTGGTGACAAAGCAAGAGACTTTATTGGGAAAGGGCACCCGGGTGGAGAGCAGTAGGGTAAGGGAACCCAGGAGAACTGCTCTGCAGCATGGCTCGCAATGTCGGGTTTTATGGTGATGGCATTAGTTTCCAGGTGGTCTTTGGCCAATCATTCTAATCCAGAGTCTTTTGTGGTGGTGCACGCATCACTCAGCCAAGATGGATGCTATCGAGAGGGATTCTGGGAAGTGGACAGACACGTGGTGTCTCCTTTCGACCTTTCCCGAACTCTTCCGGTTGGTGGTGGCTTATTAGTTCCGTATCCTTACCAGGATCTCCTGCATAAATCAACTCATGCAAATGGTTACTATGGTGCCTGGGCAGAGTGGGCGGTTTCAATCAGTGTGCTTCCCCTAACAAGACTACTGGAGTGGGTTGTTCAGATTAGTTTCAGGGAATTTGAGGAGGTGGGCTTGGGCACGTACACTTAGGGTATATAAGGTTTTCAGAGAAACTGGTCGGGGTCCTTGGCTAAGCGGAGACTTTGTCTTGGGCGCGCTGGTGTAATAAACTGCACTCCACCATCTGCATTGTCTTCCTGAGTGAGTTTGTTTCCCGGAACACATGGCTACAACAAGGCTACCCACTCCAGTATTCTTGAGCTTCCCTGGTGACTCAACTGGTAAAGAATCTGCCCACAATGCAGGAGGCCTGGGTTCACCCCCTGGGTTGGGAAGATCCCTTGGAGAAGGGAATAGCTACCCACTCCAGTATTCTGGCCTGGAGAATTCCAAAGACTGTATATCCATCGGGTTGCAAAGAGTCGGACATGACTGAGTGACTTTCACTTTACTACATATATATATATATTTGTGCACTTTACAGTGTATTTATACCTCAGTACATTTTTAAAAATGTATATTAGAATAATGGGAAAGAAAGTGAACATATACAATTAAACTGAACATTCTGTAGAATCCTTGTTCACTCTAGTCTTGTCTTAGTTCAATCACATAACTTCTGCTCACTTGACTTTCAGTTTTGTAGAGTTTCATGTGAGTATATGTGTGTGTGTGGGTGTGTGTGTATACACAAAGAAGCAGCGATGCAGAGGGAAGTTGTGGCCAATCTGTAGTGTTATTTCTTATTAAAAATAACCTTTGTTGACTTCACTCAAGTGGCTGGTTGTTCCATTTTCCTATAATCATGCTGTGTTGGCAAGTGACTCATGATTACCTGTTTGTTCAGGTGTAAATAGACCAAGTCACACATACTTTTAAGGACTTGATATTGAACTTTGCTCCCACATAGAAGGAATTGCTAAACACTGGCGTGGTGCAACTTTGAGTAATTTACAATGAGTAGCAAAAGCTTAACTGGGAGAGTGTGAACCAATGACAAATGCCTTTTGAAAGGCAACTTTGATCTGGACCAGCTTACTGCCTGCTTCCGCCCGGCAATGTCTGTCTTTGCTTTTGGTGTAACAAATACATTTTCCTGCATTGAATATGTTTTCCTAGCAACAGTGGTGAGGTGTGGCCAGACAACACATTTGGAGCACTGTGTGTGTCCTAATGGAATAGGATCTGGCACCCGCGACAAAAGAGCCTGAAGGTGCTGAGTCACTGTGAGTAGGTGATTCTCAGGGAAAAGGACGCAAGTACGTTTCCTTTTGTGTATTGAGTCTGGAGGCACCGTCACATGATCACCTTTCATTCACTAAAGCTCACTTTCCCGGTGCTTCTCCCTCTTACATAATAAAACAGCAACCTCCGTCTCCTTGTTCCTGGGGGGAAAAGATTTAGCCTTGCTGCCTCCAAGCCTCTGGACTAGATGCAGCCGGGAACCTCAGGCGAAGCTGATGTGTAGGAGCTAGGATTGATGCTCAGGATCAAACCCGGACAGAGAGAGCAGACTGGTAGTTGCCAAGGGGGAGAGGGCATGAGGCAGGGAAGGACTGGGAGTTTGGGATGAGCAGATACAAGCTGTTTTATATATAGGATATAATTCTAGAAATAAGATACACCATTATAATATATACTATAATGTATTCTAAAATACTATTAAAATAATATTGTATTTTATTAAAATAAGTTATTGATAAAATTATTATGACAGATATGGGCTCTTTTGGAAAATAGTTTCTGATCATTTCTGCACAAAAATACTGTCCTGTGTACAGAAATTACCATTTTCCTGTATCTTGGTTTTTTTCTCTCTCTCTACTTCCTCTACTTCCTCTACTCTCTCTCTCCCTCTCTGTATATATGTATGAAAGGAGTTTTAAAAAAACTAAGTGTTTTAAACATTAACTTAGTAAAACTGAGGAAAGAGGTTAAAGTTTGTTACAATAATAAAACAAAACCCACCAGATAAATGATGAAAGATCAGCTAAGATATCCCAAG
>SJXQ01007362.1:5498-46729 GCA_006408695.1 Aepyceros melampus | reverse complement strand
TTATCTTTAAGCACAAATATTTTCTCATTCTTTCAACCTACAAAAGCCTGCTATTCCCTACTTATATACTTTAAACATAGATATCAATGTATTAGATGTATCCTACTTCCCAGGTGGCGCTAGTGGTAAATAACCCACCAGCCAATGCAATAGACATAAGAGACGCAGGTTTGAACCCTGGGTTGGGAAGATTGCCTGGAGGAGGGCATGGCAACCCACTGCAGTATTCTTGCCTGGAGAATCCCATGGACAGAGGAGCCTGGTGGGCTACAGTCCATTGGGTCGCAAAAAGTAGGACACAACTGAAGAGGCATGGCACACACACATGCACTATTAATAGTAGGTAGGTGATCATTATGCTTTTGGAAAATTATACATACTCTTATCTCATTAGGATGTATTTTATCAGGCCCTTAAGTAACTTTTTTTTTATATATATATATACATTCAGGGATTCCATGTGGATAAGTTCAGTTGGATAATCAAACTGTACTATTTCACTTTGAGGGATGTGGGGTCTTGGTTAGCCCTTGAGCATAGAGTGTTATTAGGAGCACTGACTCTGGTGCCAGGGAGACTAGGATTTGCATGCTCCTTCTGCCACTTACTGTGTGATCCTGGTTAAGTCTCTTGTGCTTGTGATCAGTTTCTCAGCAGTGCCCAACTCTTTGTGATGTCCTGGGGTGTAGTAACCCAGGCTCCTCTGTCAATGGGATTCATCAGGCAAGAATACTGGAGTGGGTTGCCATCCCTACTCCAGGGGATCCTCCCAACCCCAGGATCAAACCCGTGTCTTTTGCATCTCATGCACTGGCAGGTGGGTTCTTTACCACTGAGCCACCAGAGAAGCCCTGGTTAAGTCTCTGAGCTTCTCCTCAATCTCTACAATTGTAAAATGGTGCTGAGGGGGTGGACACTAACAGTTCCTCTTTTTTAGTGATTAAGTATACAGAGCTTAGTAAATTAAGATATTGTCTATTATTATTATTTTCATTTCATGACTATGCAAATTCAGACTTGGCTTAAAGGCAAACATTGAATTATTCAGCTGGAATCATCAAGGTTAACTTAAGAAAAAAGCTACAGTCCATGCTTACAACCTAGTAAACTTGATAGGCTTTCTCAAAAAGAAACTTCCTTAGTCAAAGCACATTTTTAAGGAGTTATTTTGAATTAAAGCAACCGGAATGCATAAATGCACACACTGAACACCAAGAACAAAAGACTATATTATAGAAAAACTATACTTTAGGAATTATACATCTATAAATTTATGATAATACAAACAACTCAAAAAACATATCCATGTATCTTGATATTGTCCTAAAATTGGAATGAGACTGACCCTTTCATGCAGGTTTCTTAATGAAAATGCTTGAAAATTGTATCATTCTGCTTGTGGTGATGGTTTTAGAAAAGTAGACTAATCCTATAAATATTAAAGACTGAAAAAACTGACTTGATACAATGTGCACTTAGGGTTGGGATGATTCATTTCAGGTTGATTTGCGTTCTTACATTGTTGATTTGTGTTCTTATGTTGTTATATATTAAATATTTTTCCTCTTTATAAATTTTACTTTTGGCTGTGTTGGGTCTGCGTTGCTGCACGGGCTACTCTCTAGTTGTGTGCGCAGGCTTAACGTTGTCGTGGTTTCTCTTGTTTTGGAGCGTGGGCTCTCAGGTGCGTGGGCTTCAGTAGTTGTGGTACATGGGCTTAGTTGTTCCGAGGCATGTGGGATCTTCCCAGATCATAGATCAAACCCAAGTCTCCTGCACTGGCAGGGGGATTCTTTACCACTGAGCCACCAGGGAAGCCCAATATTTTTCTTTGGAAGCAACAGTTTGCAATGCTTTGGTTTTTAGGCTATGCCTTCACAGATGTAATGGACCCTGTGGAAGTTAAGGGTAGACAGGTGACTTGCTTTAACTGAAGGAATGTGAGAAGTGGCTCATTTCTGGGCCACAGCTTTAATGGCTGTGTACATGACGTGCCTCGTCTCCTTTTTCATGGCAACAGTACAGCAACTCTCCAGATGCTGGCGCTCTAACAGCCCAACTCAGCCAGAGAAGAGAGCTGTGGAGGTGGGACCCAGTCTTCTCACGGCAGATCGGTTATGTAAGCAAGAAATTAGTCCTTGTGGTTATGTATGGTTATCATGCCGGACTTCTTTGTTACTGACTGACACAGTACATACATTGTGTTCATGTGCTTAGTCACTCAGTTCTATTGGACTCTCTGCGGCCCCATGGACTGTAGCCTGCCAGGCTTCTCTGTCCGTGGGATTCTCCAGGCAAGAATATTGGAGAGGGTTTCCATTTCCTCCTCCAGGGGATCTTCCTGACCCAGGGATTGAACCTAGGTGTCCTGCACTTCAGGCAGATTCTTTACCATCTGAGCCACCAGGGAAGCCCACATTATATTGGAGTGACTTAAAATTTGCTTTTGCTAGTTTCTACTTTTTACATTTCTAAATGCCTAAAGGCCACATTTTCAGGTCACTAAAGTAATCTTTTGTTATTCTTGAACTTTCCTGACATTTCATTAATGAGCTCATGGTCAGGGAGAGAAGATAGGGAAGTACTGTGCACGCAACCTGGGTGTAGCACTTGAGGAATTATTTTACCTAGTCCATAGCCTTGGTCTTCTCCTCTTGTTACAGTCATGAGGCATATAGTACACATTGGGATGTGTAAGAAGAGAGAGATCCAGAGCAGAGAATACCACCACCACAACAGCAAGAATAATTTTCATTTGCTGGGTGCCTGGTCTATGTAGGGGACATTTGTAAGTGCTTGACATTTATGAATTCATTCAATCCTAAACATTACCCAGTGAGGTAAGAACTATTCTATTCACATCTTACAGATGAGACACTGAGATGCTGAGTGATCTGCTACAGCTTACAGTTTGGAAATGGCAGAGCTGGGTGCAGGCAGCTCTCAAAAAACAAATTTCAGGAGTTGCTACTTGGCTATGCCAAAATTTGAGGACAAAAAACATCAAGAAGTAGCTAAGATTCCAGGCTGCCACTGCAAGAGGCCTGGGTTCAATCCCTGGTCAGGAGCTAGATTCCACATGCTGCAACTAAAACCCAGCGGAGACAAACAAACAAAAAAAATTAAAAGAAAATCAAGAAAAGCCATTTTTTTTGGTTGTAGAGCTTCTAGATTAAAACAACAAAAACAAAGTAAAAACAAAAGCAAAAGCCTATAGTTTCAGTGAAAAGGGAGTCAATCAGCATTTAGCAAAGAGGACGAGGCCTCATTGCTTTTACATGGCTCACACCTCTCTTTCCAAGTCAGACAGATGTCTGACTTCAACCATGTCCTTGACCTTTTCCACTCCCTCTGCCTCACACGTTTACTCACAATAAATTCTTTCACTCTCTGAGGGGCCAGGCAGCTTGCCAGCCTCATACCCAAGTTCCATCAAAGCAGAAGCTCACTGTAGAGACGGGCTCACTGCTGCTGTGCAGAACTGTACTTTTATTCAGCACCAGCCCTTTATCAGCCAAACTGGTGCCACAGCCTTCCACACCCTGGGTCATGAATGAATCGTTGACAAACCTGAAGGGTTATCAGACAGATGTCTGACTTCAACCATGTCCTTGACCTTTTCCACTCCCTCTGCCTCACACGTTTACTCACAATAAATTCTTTCACTCTCTGAGGGGCCAGGCAGCTTGCCAGCCTCATACCCAAGTTCCATCAAAGCAGAAGCTCACTGTAGAGACGGGCTCACTGCTGCTGTGCAGAACTGTACTTTTATTCAGCACCAGCCCTTTATCAGCCAAACTGGTGCCACAGCCTTCCACACCCTGGGTCATGAATGAATCGTTGACAAACCTGAAGGGTTTAGGAATGATTTAGGAATCTATTTAACTCAGGGTGAACCATGAAGTAAACCCTCTTTGCTTCATGGCTTTCAGAGATAAATGATTCCAATTTTAAATATTCCTGCCCCTGGACACTAAGTCTAACCCTAGATTATTGAACTTAGAAAATGTCTCCAGAGATTCTGGGCAACAAAAACTCCTCTTCTAGAGGAAATGTTCAAATTTGTTAAGGAACCATGTCTTGTGTGTGAGGTCCTAGAGGAAATAATTTTGTGCCCATATTGTCTTCGAAAATCACTAACACTGTTATGCATGAAAGGTAAGTGAGACTCTCCATGATGTTTCTACATTGTATCTTTACCTCCTTCACATGATGTGTCTCTTTCCATTTCTTGTGTACTGTTATAGCTGAAAGGGACCCACCTAGCCTGCATCAAAATCACCTGGAAGGCATGTTAAAACACCAGCACCTAGGCCCTATCCCTAGGGCCTTAGAGTTTCTGATTTAAGAGGTCAAGAATGGGGTCCAAGAACTTACATTCTAAAAATAATATTTATGAAAAAAAGAAATAAATAATATTTGTGTATGTATATATGTCTCTGAAGAGTTGATGCTTTCAAATTGGACAGCAAGGAAATCAAACCAGTCACTCCTAAAGGAAATCAACCCTAAACATTCCTTGGAGAACTGAGGCTGAAGCTTCAATACTTTGGCCACCTGA
The DNA here is from genome assembly GCA_006408695.1 of Aepyceros melampus. Classification (NCBI taxonomy): domain Eukaryota; kingdom Metazoa; phylum Chordata; class Mammalia; order Artiodactyla; family Bovidae; genus Aepyceros; species Aepyceros melampus. The sequence continues at coordinate 42,168 of SJXQ01007362.1, read as the reverse complement.
AGCAAAGAGCCAACTCATTCAAAAAGACCCTGATTCTGGGAAAGATTGAGGGTAGGAGGAGAAGTGGGCAACAGACGACAAGATGATGGGATGGCATCACTGACTCAATGGAGATGAGTTTGAGCAAACTCCAGGAGCTGGTGAAGGACACGGAAGCCTGGAGTATTGCAGCTCATGGTATCACAAAGAGTCAGACACAACTTAGCAACTGCACAACAACAAATGTTTATACATGTGTTCGTATGTATTTATTTGACGGTGTCAGTTAATAGTTGTAGCATCAGTTCAGTTCAGTTGCTCAGTTGTGTCCAACTCTTTGCGACTCCATGAATCGCAGCACGTCAGGCCTCCCTGTCCATCACCAACTCCCAGAGTTCACTCAGACTCAGGTCCATCGAGTCAGNTTCCCATGAAGTGATGGGACCAGATGTCATGATCTTTGTTTTCTGAATGTTGAGCTTTAAGCCAACTTTTTCACTCTCCTCTTTCACTTTCATCAAGAGGCTTTTTAGCTCCTCTTCACTTTCTGCCATAAGGGTGGTGTCATCTGCATATCTGAGGTTATAGATATTTCTCCCAGCAATCTTGATTCCAGCTTGTGATTCCTCCAGTCCAGTGTTTCTCATGATGTACTCTGCATAGAAGTTAAATAAGCAGGGTGACAATATACAGCCTTGACGGACTCCTTTTCCTATTTGGAACCAGTCTGTTGTTCCATGTCCAGTTCTAACTGTTGCTTCCTGACCTGCATACAGATTTCTCAAGAGGCAGGTTAGGTAGTCTGGTATTCCCATCTCTTTCAGAATTTTCCACAGTTTATTGTGATACATAATTGCAGCATGTGGCATCTAGTTCCCTGACCAGGAATTAAACTCAAGCCCCCTGCATTCGGAGTGCAGAGTCTTAGCCACTGGGCGACCAGGGAAGTCCTAAGAACTTACATTTCTAACACGTTTCCCAAGCTGATGCTGACACTATGGGTCCAAGGATCCCACCTGGAGAAGCACTGTCTTTGACTTATCCTAGCTCTGGAGAGGACTTACTGCAGCAATTTCAGAATCATCACCCACATGTCCTTTGTCACAATTCACAACTACCTGATGGGTCTCAGTTGTGCGGGCCCCTCCCACCACCACTTCCTGGGTGCACTGCTTTGATAATTATGCTCCTGCACTGGAGTTTTCTAAGCCCATGCACATCCTCCTACCCATTTTCCTTGCCTTGGAAATCAGAGACTTGAAGACTTATTTTTGACATCGGATTTTGCTATTCACTAAACTCTGCTGACAAATCTAGACAGGATGTTGAAAACCAGAGACATCATTCTGGTCACAAAGCTCTGTATAGTCAAGGTAATGGTCTTTCCAGTGGTCACACAGAGTTGTGAGAGCTGGACCATAAAGAAGGCAGAATACCAAAGAATTGATGTCTTCAAACTGTGATATTGGAGAAGACTCCTGAGAGTCCCTTGGACAGCAAGGAGACCAAACCAGTCAGTCTTAAGGGAGATCAATCCCTAATATTCACTGGAAGGACTGATGCTGAAGCTGAAGCTCCACCATTTTGGTCATTTAATGTGAATAGATGACTCATTGGAAAAGTCCCTGATGCTGGGAAAGATTGAAGGCAGAAGGAGAAGAGGGCATCAGAGGATGAGATGGCTGGACGGCATCACCAATGCAGTGAACTTGGGCAAACTCCAGGAGATGGTGAGGCACAGGGAGGCCTGGCCTGCTACAGTCCATGGAGTTGCCAAAAGTCAGACACAGTGGGTGACTGAACAATAGCAACAACAACAAACTCTGCTAGGAAGAAGGAATGAAGGTATTGAGAGCCAGCCGGAAGTCAGAGATTTTACACATCAGTCTGGTACGTCACTCCAGTACTCTTGCCTGGAAAATCCCATGGACAGAGGACCCTGGTAGGCTGCAATCCATGGGGTCGCTAAGAGTCGGATACGACTGAGCGACTTCACTTCCACTTTTCACTTTCATGCATTGGAGAAGGAAATGGCAACCCACTCCAGTGTTCTTGCCTGGAGAATCCCAGGGATGGAGGAGCCTGGTGGGCTGCCGTCTATGGGGTCGCACAGAGTCGGACACGACTGGAGCGACTTAGCAGTAGCAGCCTCACTAGATGAATTTCCTCTTTCAGTCCAGCCCAAGATTCTGCCCACCCATTTCACCACCTTTACAGGCATCATTTGTGGAGTTGCAGAGCCAAGAGGCTGTCATACTCAAAAGTAAAAAACATCTCAAGTGCCTGATATTTTGGAAAGAAATTTGAATACATATTTTGAAAAGAAACTTGAACATACATTTGCAAAAACAGAGGAATGTGATGAATGGAATCCTAAAAGGGACTCCCCCAGGAGTCCCTTTTTCCTGGTTGTTCAATCCAACACTAACCGAGTTACCACTGTGAAGGGGCTTTTCAGATGTAATTAAAATTTTTTACAGTTATTACAGTTTATTACACTCACCAGTTTATTAATAAGCAATTAATGGTGATGCATCAGTTAACCTTAAAACAGGGAGGATATTATGGATTATTGACATGGGCTCACTATAAACAGATGAATCCAGAAAAGCAAGGAAGGAAGGCAGAAAAGTCAGTCAGAGAGATGCAGCGGTAGAGGGCAGGAGAGATGCTAGAGAGGAACATTTCAGGGAGATTCCAATCGTGAGAGGAAGTCAACCCACTCTTACTGGCTTTGAAGATAAAGGGGCCAGAAAGCAAGGAATGTGAGCAGCTTCCAGAAGCTGTGAATGACTCCCAGACAACAGCCAGGAGGAAATGCGGGCTTCCGTCCTAAAACAACATGGACTGAATTCTGCTAAAAACCTGACTGTGCCAAGCAGGGGAATGCCTCCCAGAGCCTCCAGACAAGTGCCCAGGCCAGTCAATACCTTGATTTCAGCCTTGTGGGACCCAGAGTAGAAAAACCTGTTGATCCATCCTATACTTCTCATCTACAGAACTGTGAGAGAATAAATTAGTGCTATTTTGAGTTGCTAAGTTTGTGACCATCTGCTATGTCAGCAATAGAAACCTAATACACTGGAAGCTCCCTGGTGGTCCACTGGCTAAGACTCAGTGCTCCAAATGCAGGGGGCCTGGATTCGATCCCCACTCAGGGAACTAGATCCCACATGCTGCAACTAAAATCCTGCATGCCACAAGTAACACCTGGAGCAGCCAAGTAAATAACATATTAAAAATAATACAGGGAGTAAGAGAAAGCAAAGTGATATATTTTTTTAAAGTATTCAAGTATATATTTTGAAAAAAGAAAAAGTCACAGAATAACAAGGCATGTAGAAGGGGAGCCACAGTCTTCAACAAGAAAAGGATGATTTTTAATATATGTAAAGGGTTCAAGGGGCTTCCCTGGTGGCTCAGCGGTAAAGAATCCACCTGCAATGTAAGAGACATGGGTTTGATCCCTGGAGTCAGGAAGATCCCCTGGAGGAGGACATGACAAGCCACTCCAGTATTCTTGTCTAGGAAATCCCATGGACAGAGGAGCCTGGCAGGCACCAGTCCATGGAGTCACAGAGAGCTGGACACAGCTTAGCCACTAAACAACAACAAAAGGGTTCAACGGGTTCGTTCAAGAGAGTGAAAGCATCAAGGATCCTTTTTGTTAGCTAAAACTTGTGATTACCTGGCTGCTACCCTCTTCAGCGCTGGTTTATGAAGCTAGATTTCTGTTTTGGATGCTGTTTTACATTTCTGCTATGGTCAACTTTCTAGTGACCCAAGGGTTCTTGCAGGAAGAGTGAGTTCACTGTGCTCCTGTAGGAAACTGGTTGCTGCTTCTGAATATCAGAGATTGATAGTTGTGTCCGACCTTTGTGACCTCATGGACTGTAGCCTGCCAGGTTTCTCTGTCCATGGGATTTTCCAGGCAAGAATACTGGAGTGGGTTGCCATTTCCTTCTCCAGGGGATCTTCCTGACCCAGGGATCAAACCCAGGTCTCCTGCACTGCAGGCAGATTCTTTACCAACTGAGCTACCAGGGAAACTCAGAGATAGATAAGCTGTAGCCCAAAGACTGACCTTTCAGAGGCTTGCTGCTTTTCTCTACTACCATTTCTGAACCTCTGTTACACCATCCTGGTGAGTGTCCAATTTTTTTCCAGGTACTGACCAAATGCCTGAACTACAACTGGAAAAGACCCTACCCATGAGAAAGCAGCCTCTTTCTTTAAGACATATTTACTGAGCTTCTCCTTGGTGTATGGTGACCATAAATCTAATTGTCACTTTGCACAGTGAAGGGAGTGTAGTGAATAATCACACCATGACAACAGACATAACTGGGACGGTCCTGGCAAACCAGTATGGATGCTCAACCTGGTTATATTCCAAGTGTTATTCCAGGGGCTTCAACTAGAGCAGTGAACAGCGTATAAGGTAAAAAACAGTAACTTCTTGGAGCTTATACGGTAGCAGGAAAGACAGACAATACAACAATCAAGAAAGATAATGGAGAATGTTAAGTGATGATAGGAGGCTATGGAAAAATTAAAGCAGGGAAAAGAGAATTTAAGTATACATGTGTGAGTGGGGTGTCTGGAGAGGGTGCTAATTGCCATGTGGCAGTTGAGGTAAGCCTCAGTGAGAAGGTGACTTCTAAGCAGAGAATTGTAGATGATGAGGGAAGGTACCATGAGGAAACCTGAGAGAAGAGAATTTCGGGCAGAAGAGACAGTAAATGCAAGGGTGTCCCTGGTGGCTCAGATGGTAAAGAATCTGCCTACAATGTGGGAGACATGGGTTCCATCCCTAGGTTGGGAAGATCCCCTGGAGGAGGGAATACTCCAGTATTTTGCCTGGAGAATTCCATGGACAGAGGAGCCTGGAGGGCTACAGTCTATGGGGTTGCAAAGAGTCAGACATGACTCAGCAACTTTCATTTTCAGAGGAAGGCATGTGTTTGGTGTGTCCAAGGTCCAGCAAGAAGACCAGTGTGGGGACTTCTCTGGTAGTCTGGTGATTAAGAATTCTCCTTCTCATGCAGGTGAGTTGGGTTCAAACCCCGGTGGGGGAACTAATATCCCCCATGCCACAGGGCAATTAAGCCTAGGCACCACAAGTACACTCCAGAGCCCATGTGCCACAACTCGAGTGTCCATGCGTTGCAACTATTGAGCCTGCATGCCATAGCTGGAGTCTGTGTGCCACAACAAAAGAGCCTGCATGATGCAGTGAAGATCCTGTATGCTGCAACTAAGACCCAATGCAGTCAAATAAATAAATATTAAAAAACAAAAGACCAGTGTGGTCCAAGTGGATGGAGAGAGGGAGGTGGAGAGTAATAGAAGAAGAGGTTGGAAAAGTAAGAGGAGGGCAGAGATCAGATCAAGTAGGGCCATTGTGAAGACTTCGTCTTTCCTTCAAGTGACATGAGAACCCAAGGGACAGTGTGAAGCAATGGAGTGACATGATCTGATTCCTGTTTCAACAGGATCCATTGGGCTGCTGTGTGGGGGCCAGGATGGGGGCAGTGAGACTAGTGTCTTGCTCACTTGGATCACAAAGGAACAAACCTCACAGGTCCTGGCACCTCCCTGGGCCCATAAGCCATCAGGCCCCACAAACCTGTGCCCATGGGAGGACCCCTCCTGCCAATCCACCATGCTATGAACAGAAAGCTACAGCTGACAACTGCCAAGTGTCAAAGATCAGACATGAACCAAAGCTTCAAATATGTGTGTGATATAAGTGGAGAAGAAACACGGTTAACCAGACCCCCAGGGGATCCTCATCAGGGCTACACGCTCTTGACATTGAAATTTCCCTAGCATTGCTACACCAAATATGTCAGCATCCTGGAACATGTGCTAAACCAGCAGAAAACATTATGCCTGAATCTTCCTTTCAGCAAAAAGGAGAAACATGACCTCTCATCCAGCCTCCTGCACAGTGATAGAAGTAGCTCGAAGCCATGCATGGCCACGTAAAGACACCAGAAACATAGCTAGCAACTGTTAACTGAGTTTGCTGTTGACAAGGAGGCGGATTTTCCCTGAAATGTGAAGTTCTGAGACAGAAGCAAAATTAACATCTGTGAGGCTCCCACTGCCATGCCCTGCTGCGCTGTGATGGAAATGGAGCCCAAGATGTGAGAAAATGATCCTCATTTCTGAGGCGAGAAAAAAAAAAAGCTAAACAAATTCAAACAGAAAAGGAGTTAATAAACCATCATTTCCAATGTTTGGCGTGTCTCCAATGCTCACAGCATTCAGCATTTTCTGCTGTCCTCATTTTCCTCATTGTTCTAAATAATGACCACCGGAGAATTCTCTGGTTTCCTGAACTGAGAGCCACGTGTATGAGAAGCTTTTATTTCAAAGGCAGCTTTGGTCTTTGTCCTGCAGTCATTCAACCATAAAAATCATCCTGTCCTTTTTCCTGTAGTAAGAATTCATAACCACTGGGCCGGGGGGTATATGGGAAAAGTCTGTACCTTTCTCAATTTCTCTGGGAACCCAAAACTGCTCTAGAAAACAGTCTTAAAAGAAAAATCCCCACACAATCAAAACAAAAAAGAATATACAACCACCAACCACAATCAAACCCTACAATATTTCCCTGGGGCTATTCAATTGAAGAGTCACATTTTCTCCACACTTTCTCATTTTGGAGACCAGAGTATCATATTGATATTAAATTTCTACAAGGCATAGTAAAGGGTATTGACCAAAAATGATGATGATGAAAGAGGCTGCAAATAAGAAGTTTATTTGGGGTCTTAAGAACTGTAGCTTGGGAGATCCCATATTCAGGTAACCCCAAAGGAATGTTCTAGGGAAGAGAAAGAGTCAGGGGCTTATGGAGAAAAAAGTTACAAGATGGCTAAAAGTTGCCTGAGACAAATGAGACTGCCTGTGACTGACTTTGACTTGAGTTAAAAAATATTTGTCCTTAAGGAATCAAAAGTTGTTCTAGGGTAGGGTCTGTTAATACATAGACTATCAAGAGTTATTTTAGGGTAAGGGTCAGATAAGTATCTTGAGTTCCTGGCAGGTGTTCTGGATGGCTTCATCAGGTCGAAAGATAAGATTTCATCCAGAGTGAGACATGCATAAATCACACTTCCTTAATGGCCTCCTGGCTTCATTTTAGAGAGCTGTCTTAGCAATACCAACTCCATCTTGATTTTCCTTTCAGGGTTCACTTAAGGTCCTAGAAGTTGTTACCAATTTGGTTTAGAAGAGCATTGTGTGTGTGTGTGTGTGTGTGTGTGTGTGTGTGTGTGAGTGTGTGAGTGTGTGTGTATTACCTAGGTAAGTGGTTCACAGATTTTTATATAAGCAGAGCTTCACTCATTTAACAAGTATTTATTGAGTACATTCCTGTGGAAGAGGAGGCAATTAACTCTAAGCATAACCTGATTATTTGTTGATAGTGTCTATCACCTATCTATTGCTCAATCATTATCAACTTATCTACTTCAGAATGTAAAAATGCTACAGAAGGAGAAGATGAAAGTGGAGTAAGGAGCTTCAGAAATGTGTATAGATATGGACTGCATATACTGAGGGAGAGGACAGGACAGGGAGGGCTTTTTGAAGAAGGTGGACTTTTTTTTCCTTTCTTAAAAAAATTTTTATTGAAGCATAGTTGGTTTACAATGTTTTGTCAGTTTCTGCTGTACAGCAAAATAAATCAGATATATGTATATGTATACCTGCTCTTTTTTGGATTTCCTTTCCACTGATTTACAATGTTGTTTTAGTTTCTGCTGTACACCAAAGTGATTCAGTTACACATATTTATATACATTTTAAAATATTATTTTCCATTATAGTTTATTTCAGGATATTGAATATAGTTCCCTATGAAGGTACATTTTGAGAAAAGCCTTTTGAAAGGGGATGAAGCAAGCAATTGGATGTTTGGAGGAAGAGGGCTCCAGACAGAGGGACTCACCAGTGCAGAGACCAGGAAATGTGGGAATTGTCTGAGGAACAGTGTGGAGACCAGCACGGCAAGAGCTCAGGGCAAGTGTGTGGCAAGTGGGGACAAGGGTAGTGTTACAGATGTCAGAGCAGGAGTGGATCTAGGTTTTGTGGCACCTGAGTCTTGCACAAGTAAAAGAAAGAATTCAGGGACTTCCCTGGTGGTCCACTAGCTAAGAATCTGTCTTCCGATGCAGGGGTCGCAGGTTCCAACCCTGGTTAGGCAACTCAGATCCCACATGCTGTGGGGCAACTAAGCCCACATGCCACAACAAGAGAAGCCCATAGGCTGCAACTAGAGAAACACCCTACGTGCCACAAAGAAGACCCAGAGCAGCAAATAAATAAGTAAATAAATAAATGCTTTTTTAAAAGGAAAGAATTCAAAGGTACAAATACAAAATTAGGCACAAAATCAAGGATTTATGTAGAATGACAAAAAACCTGCAATAAATGATGAACCTTAGGTGTGTGCCTGTGTGCTCAGTCCTGTCCGACTCTCTGCAGCCCCATGGACTGTAGCCCCTCAGCTTTCTCTGTCCGTGGGGATTCTCCAGGCAATAATACTGCAGTGAGTTGTCATTTCCAGTCCAGGGAATCCTCCCAACCCCAGAATGGAACTTGAGTCTCTTACATCTCCTGCCTTGGCAGGCAGGTTCTTTACCACTGCACTACCTGGGAAGCCCAAACTTTATAAAGGCAACAAATGCCACAAACACTGAAGTCCCTGAAGTATGGAGTAGAGTTTACGGCTGCATTTTCATGTATGTTCCTGATAGGAGAAAACTTCTGTCTCAACAGACATTGGCATGAGTAAACCACCCCGCCTACAACTTTATACGTGCTAGTGATCACAAGAGTTTCCGACAGTCTGGCTTGTGGCATCATCCATTTCAGTAATTGTTTCTCTCCCACCATCGCCATTCTTCCAGGTGCTAGGAGCCAGAGTGCAGGTTATACTACTTAATAGCCTTTGGTCTTGCATCCTCATGTCCAACACAGATGAGTCAGCAGAGAGGACACAAGGAGTGTTTCGGGAAGCCATTCCTTACATGGGGAAGCTAGCTTACCTCTAGATACAACTGTGAACCACAAAAATACATCCCAGAAATCCAAGCTACACGTATCTGCAACTCAATACACCCATGGCTAGATTCCAAACACTCACAAACCCCCTCTGGAACAAAGACAAAGGGGCTTGGGCTGGGGACAGGGAGCTCACACAGCACTCGGTAGGATATGGTGGGGGTTCTCATAAGTGCAGTGGAGAGCCTTTGTTAGTTATAAGTACAGAAGGGACCGATCTGAGTTAATGAATTTTATCACTTTTCCCCTACATTTTATCACTGGGGTCATTGGGATTACCTTTGCAGCAACTGTATTACAACACTCGTCTGCCATGTGACAGTTCAGGCAAAGTTGTTACTTGCCTGCACAAAGGAACTTGTTCAGGAAAATTCTTTTCTTCCCTTTAGGCAAGTTCTCTGCATTATCAGTATTACATGTGTTGAGTTTAATTGCTGTTTAAAATGCCTTCCAGAGACTTCCTTGGTGGTCCAGTGGCTAAATCTCCATGCTCCCAATGCAGAGAGCCTGGGTTTGATTCCTAGAAAGGGTACTAGATCTCATATGCCCCAACTAAGAGTTTGTATGCTGCAACTAAAGATCTGGCACAGCCAAATAAATAAATATTTAAAAAATAAAAATGCCTTCCTTTTAAAGATTATATGACAATTTGGCACTGAAACAAAAAGTTAAGATGCAATAGAAAGTCAGGGAAACACAGCAGCAGTGTAAAAAGTGCTACTAGTGAAATGAACATTCATTGTTGGGGGAATGAGTGAAAGTCTGTCATTTCTTGCAAAGCCATTACCAAGTTAATACTAAAAAAGTCAAAGAAAATATATCAATGAGTACAGGGACTTGGGTTTTCTTTCATTTGTGGTATACATCCAAAAAGATTGCCTATCATTCATCAAGTGATGAATAAATCTGAATGCAGTTTAAAAAATCAAGTGTCAAATGTCCTGGAATTGTGAAATCTCTTCAAGCAGACAGATTCTGCTGAGACTAAGTGATGTTTTGCACAAGATTAGCGTTAAGGCAAGGGGCTTACCCAGTGGCTCAGCAGTAAAGAATCCACCAGCAATGAAGGAACCACAGGAGACATGGGTTCGATCCCTGGGTTGGGAAGATCCCTTGGAGAAGGAAATGGCAACCCCCTCCAGTAATCTTGCCTGGAGAATCCCATGGACAGAGAAACCTGGCGGGCTACAGTCCATTGGGGCTCAAAGAATTGCACATGACTGAAGCGACTTAGCACACATGCATGCACAGTTTTAAGGCAAAGCTTTATTGTTTAGATCATGGCAATGTCCCTTACTTTACTTATACATAATATAAGGCTGCTTCTCACAATTGATGGCATCTTGGGCTTCCCTGATAGCTCAGTTGGTGAAGAATCCGTCTGCAATGCAGGAGACCCTGGTTTGACTCCTGGGTCAGGAAGATCCGCTGGAGAAGGGATAGGCTACCCACTCCAGTATTCTTGGGCCTCCCCTGTGGCTCAGCTGAAAGAATCCGCCTGCAATGCAGGAGACCTGGGTTCAATCCCTGGGTTGGGAAGATCCCTTGGAGAAGGGAAAGGCTACCCACTCCAGTATTCTGACCTGGAGAGTTCCATGGACTATACAGTCCATGGAGTTGCAAAGAGTTGGACATGACTGAGTGACTTTCACTTTCATTTTAAATTCAACAGGGCTTCCTCAATGGCTCAAGTGGTAAAGAATCTCCCTGCAATGCAGGAGAAACAAGAGAAATGGGTTCCATCTCTGGGTTGGGAAGATCCGCTGGAAAAGGAAATGGAAACCCACTCCAGTATCCTTGCTGGAAGGTTCCATGGACAGAGGAGCCCAGCAGGCTACAGTCCATGAGGTCCAAAAGAGTTGTACATGACTGAGCACACACATGTTAGATTCAATAACATAGATCACTCTACTACTTGGTTTTAAATAGACCCTAATGGCACAAGGCTAAGATGGAGGGAGGCCAGTTAACAGATGATTATGTTGATCCAGGTGACAGGGAGGTGTGGTAACGGCACAGGTAGTGAAAAGTGGTCAGACTACAGATGTATGCTGAAGGTAAAGCAAATAGGATTGGATATAGGGTAAAAGGAAAGAAACATGAGAAGGAAGACTTCAAGACTTTTGATGTCAGCAACTGGAGAAATGACAGCAACATCAGCAGGGACTGACGCATAGAACCTGGGAGAAGAGATTGTGGGGACAACACGAGGAGTTCACTTTTGAGCCTGGTTATGTTGGAGATGTCTGTTAACAGGTGGAAAGGCAGAATGTGTGGGTCTGGATGCAGGCAAGTTAGTAGATGAGGAGACATTTATTCTGATTCCTACAACTTTCTTGGTACAGTAAGAAGCAGGGCACTACCTGGCTGCAAAGATTGGGGAGGAGGTGTTAGAAGTTTGGAGGGAGATAATAAGGTATAAAATTGTCATTGAGGACTCTGCTACTCAATGGTCACCAAGGTTGTAGCTTACCTGAGGCTTATTAGAAACACAGGCTCACACATTCCAGGACTAGTTCAGAAAGTGTACTTAATTAAGATGCCCAGGTGACTTAGAGCACACTCAAGTTTGAGATGGGCTTCCCTGATGGCTTAGATGGTAAAGAATCTGCCTGCAATGCAGGAGACCTGGGTTTGATCTCTGGGTTGGAAAGATCCCCTGGAGGAGGAAATGGCCACCCACTCCAGTATTCTTGCCTGGAGAATTCCGTGGACAGTCTGGTGGGCTACAATCCAAGGGGTCACAAAGAGTCACACACAACTTAGCAATAAACCACCAGCACCACCAAGTCTGAGATATACTTTTAGGGAGAGTGACTACATTCAGGAAGAACAGTCTGATGGTTCAGCATGAGGTTCAACATGAGGTTTCCAGCATCAATTTCAAGAGGGAACCATCTGCATGGTGATGAATTTTATTCCAGCCAAAGGCTTAGTGGGGCACAGCTGCAGGGTAGGCAGAGAGCTGGCTGCAATTAGGGTTCTGGTTGTTTTGAGGAAGGAAGCTGAATGAGAATGAGTCAAGAGTGTCAAGGATGCGAAGAAATAAAAGATATAGACAGGTGGTGATATGACTAATATTTTTTACTGATACAACTGAATTTTTCCTCCTAGAAATAAGTATTTTTTACATAATATGAAACACTTAGAAAACCCTGATTTAGATGATATTAGCTAAAGCACTACTTCGCCCAGGGGTATTTATTTTTAGGGGATGTTTTGTGACAGTCAACATATTAGTAAGATGCAGAAAATAAATGTTTAATGGTAAAATGGGAAGAGCTCTGGTCAGCTTCATCTGGGACTAAGGAACTTCCTGGTGTATACTGAAACTGCATCTAAAATTTAAGAGTTGCTCACTGAGGTAGTGTCTTGATGTTTATCACATAATCCTTAAAGATTAATTCTAGAAGTGAAATTTCAAGCATGAACCTTGCCAGTGAAGAGTTTTGTCTCCAAATTGAGGGCCTGCCTGTATGAGACAACATTATGAAATGAGCCCCTAGCGCATGTGGGCATCCCCAGGGCTCCTATGGCAACACTCAGAATGAGATTCACAGACACCAGGCAGAGGTAACCACTCTTGTTCTTCTTTTGACTGTCCATTCAGCAGCCTCTGAGACATGAGCACAGTGGAGACATCTAAATTAACAGAACCACAGGGTCAAGCACAGTAGAATAGAAAGAGATGGTGGCTCAATGGTAAAGAACCCAGGTGCCAATGCAGGAGACGTGAGTTTAATCCCTGGGTTGGGAAGATCCCCTGAAGAAGGAAATGGAAACCCACTCCAGTATTCTTGCCTGGGAAATGCCATGGACAGAGGAGTCTGGTGGGCTACAGTCCATGGGTTGCAAAGAGTCCAACACCACTGAGCAACTGAGCAGATACACACACACACGCACAGATCTTCAGTTCCAGTCTCTCATCCAGCCTAGAGACCCATGTTCATCCAGTGTGTAAATACTTGCATTATTGGGGAAGACATTCTTGCCCACATCAGCTAATTCCATAGTTAGTCTGTTCTAATTCTTTTCTACTGTGTCACTGTATCTACCTCCCTAAATCTGCCTGCCTCCACTGGTCTCAGTTCTGCCAAATGGAGCAAGAGAGAATCACCCAGACTTGTTTCAAAAATTTCAAGGGCTCATTTCAAAAATGATAAGGTTGCTCATATATCAATGTCACTCTAGCAGCCCGTACAGCTACTGCACTTTTACTTATTCATATCTATATTAGAATAAAAACCTTAGAAGTATTTTTCAAATGATATTTGATCGTTTCAGAATACCATGGGAGTTCTACACCCATTGATCTAGACATGACACACCCATTAATTTAGAATAAGTTTCCATTAGTTTTTCCAGTGGCTCAGTTAACACTGTTAATTGATATTGAGCAACAAACCCCCTTGGGGGGTTTTCACATTAATTGCTGTCAAGCTGAATCTCCACCATCCAGTACTAGTCATTGATCTTTTGGACTTTAATGCAAAGCTCTCATTTTCCCTTAATAGGCTTCACCTTGTCGGTTTCACCTCGTCATTCTATCCCATAGAGTTTCATAATACTACTGATGGTATTATCTGAGGTTTCTGCCAACTGTCCTCTGCAGAAATAAGAATGAAGCAGATCTGAGACTGGTACCCTTAGAAAGGCCTGTTTGCAAACTTGGTCCTTGGCTGGTGTCTGGGAGCTTGGATCTGGGGAGGGTCCTTAAGGCTTCCTAATTGATGAGGATTTTTACTGTGCCTGGACTGTTCACACAATGTGTTTTATTCTGAACACCTACTTTCCTCCTGGAAGTTGGGCCTTCTGCTACATGCAAGGCAGAGGGTACCTATGTGACCAGTCTCCAGCAAAAAAAAAAAAAAAAAAACCCTAAAAAGAAAAAACAATAATAAAGAGAGAGAGAGAAAACCCTAAACTAAGTCTCAAAGGGCTTCCCTGGGCAGAAACATTGCGTGCATGTTGCTGCCTTTAACTGCTGGGGGAAAAGGATGTTCTGTGTGACTCCTCATGGGAGGCAGAGACCATTAGGAGGCCTACACATGGATTGGGCTTAACAGGTTGTTCAGTGGTAAAGAATCAATGCAGGAGACCCAAGTTTGATCCCTGGGTTGGGAAGATCCCCTGGAGGAGGAAATGGCAACCCACTCTAGTAATCTGGCTGGGAAATCCCATGGACAGAGGAACCTGGTGGGCTATGGTCCATGGGGTCGCAGACTTGGATATGACTGACCAACTGAACATGAGCACGGACACACGAGTTACTCCAGACTCTGCCTGTGTCCTGTCCCCTTAACATCTGGTTCTGGTCCTGTATCTTTACTACACTGCTGTGATAAATCTTAGCCCATGGTTGCCTACTCTCCTTTGCTACTGGGAGTAGTTTGAAAAGTATAAGTAGCCATTGCTCCAATCCAACAGATTTTGTTTGTTTGTTTGCTTTTGGCCACACTACAGGGCACATGGGATCTTAGTTCCCAGACCAGGGATCGAACCCATGCCCCCTTCACTGGAAGTGCAGAGTCTTAACCACTGGACCACCAGGCAAGTCCAGGTCCAATAGTTTTAAAGGGTGGTCCCCAGACCTGCATCATCAGCATGACCTGGAAGCTTGCTAAAAATGCAGACTATCAGGCCTCACCTTAGACCTTCTGAATCAGAGACTTTAAGGGTGAGGATTGTGATCTGTGTTTTAACAACCCCTCCAGGTGAAAGAGATGCACACTGAAGCCGGAGGACTACTTTTAGTCCCCTAACTGTAAAACTTTCTATCCATTTTACATTTACTTTCATTTTCAGTGAATGCAATGATAACTTCCGTTGTTCCCTTCCCTGTTTACCAACTGTAGATATGTTTTTCACCTTATTTTTCTTAAATCTTTTTTTCTCACTACAGATGTTTTTAATATTCATCTTACTTGAGGTCTTTTACTACATGACAGCTTTGACCATACTTAAAATGTTTACTGAGTCGTTGGGAAAAGATCTGGGTGCCAAAATAAAGACACACCTCTTCTGAGGACTGATGCTGAAGCTGAAGCTCCAATACTTTGGCCACCAGTTGAAAAAAGCCGACTCACTGGAAAAGACCCTGATGCTGGGAAAGACAGAGGGCAGAAGGAGAAGGGGATGACAGAGGATGAGATGGTTGGATGGCATCACTAACTCAATGGACATGAATTTGAGCAAACTCCAGGAGATGGTGAAGGACAGGGAAGCCTGGCGTGCTGCAGTCCATAGAGCATGAGAGTCAGACATGACTGACTGACAGAACGACAACTTTTGAACCAGGAAGGCCCTGAGTCTATTAAATGCTGAAATCTTTCCAGGAGAACAAAAGTACCTTAACGTCTTATGCAATCACCTCACTTTTCAAAGTGTTATATTTTTTAGAGGTTAGAAAAGGTGATCTTCTGGATTGGCCAAAAACTTCATTTGGGTTTTTCTTTAAGATGGTATGGAAAAACCCAACCTTTTTGGCCAGCTCAATATTTAACAATCAAACTATGGTAATTAACTGTACTACAATATGGTGATGTTTGTGAACATTGTTGCACCATTTATTTATTTAATATTGTGTCAAAATGCGGGGAAGAAGGTTTGAATAATTATTTAAGATTCTTCATGAGTGTGTATGGTATAACTTTTCTTTTCGAGCAATTTTATTTGATGATTGCTTATTCCTTTGGTCATATGGTTCATCGTCTTTGCTGCAGCAGAGCTGACACATTGCACAAGTGCAGGATCCACAGGCTCAGCTGACACAGAAAATCCCGGCTCCTGTGATAGCAACAATCTGGAAGCACTCTGCACACTGTGTGTGAAAACTCAGTCGCTTTAGTCATGTACAACTCTGTGCGACTCCATGGACCATAGCCCGCCAGGCTCCCCCCATCCATGGGATTCTCCAGGCAAGAATACTGGAGGAGGTTGCCATTTCCTCCTCCAGTGGATCTTCCCGACCCAGGGATTGAACCCTTGTCTCTTATATCACCTGCATTGGTAGGCGGGTTCTTACCACTAGATCCACCGGAGAAGCCCCTATACACCATGAGCTGTCAATAAACAGCTCAAGTTGAGGAGAAAGGACACACAGGGAACAAAAGCAGCCATGGGAAACTTGTGACACACCCTCCATTTCAACCCTATCCTATCATATTGTTCTCATACAACCCTCTCTTCTCACAACTTTAAACACCCTTTTTCCTGAAGTTTCCCACACAGCCTTCTTCACCCTACTTGTTCCCTACACCCAGTCCTGAATCCTCACCCCATTATTTCTTCAGTGGCTTTGGACAAGTTATTTCACCTCTCAGAAACCCCATTTCCTCATCTCTCAAGTGTAAATAAAGCACTTAACACATAATCTCTGACACATGGTAGACAAGTCAATGCATGGTAATTCTTATGCATTTCCATCATTACTATTTCTGTTATGAATGGGAGAATTTGAGGTATTTTATGATAGACTTGTCTGAGGCTTTCCTACAATGATGCCCAATGATACCACATGGGCAAACATCACAGAGGCTGACCCCATGTGGCATTCCAAGGGTGGCCCGGTGGGAGTGGTCATGCCCCTACACTCAGGGGGCCAGACCAGGAGGACAGCCAATAAATAGAGTTTACTGACTACAGACAATTTCAATTTAAAAAAAAAAGATCCCACATGCAATTTATTTGGTGGAGCCAAATAAATATTTTAAATATTAAAGAAAAACCAAACTAAAATCTGTCTCCATTTTATTATTACAGTGCATAGCAAGACAGTGAAAGTCATAAGCCTTCCCATGTGGGCAGACACTCCCACTGCCTGGTCATTGTATGCCAGCTGGCTGGCTCTGAGGAGTGATATTGCTTTTTTTCCATAACAACTGGAAAATATTCTGTGGGGTTTTGATAGTAAATGGAGCTCAATTTAGAGTTCAGAAACAAGATTCATATTGACTTAATTTTGGCTGAGCATTAAAGACATGGGTAACTATTAATGGTTTTACCTACTTACTGAAAAAAACACACTAGGACCTCAATTTTTCTTGAAAATATCACCAAGTCCATAAATGAGTTTTATTGGGACACAGTCACACGAATTTGTTTATATAATGTCTATGGCTACTTTTCCACTGCAGTGAGCAACTTTAGTATTTGTGACAGAGATCATGTAGCCTGCGAGCCTCAGATATTTACTACCTGAACCTTTACAGGAAAATTTTGCTGGCCCTTGATCTAGAGTAAAATATATAGTGAATTAGTGATGCTATCCTTAATTGGAAAGAAAGGTTATACATGTTCATATACAAAATAAGTTTTAAAGCAAAAATGACCATTTATTTAGACCTTTTTTGAACTCTGTTTTTTTAAATCTATTGATTTTAAGATTTTAGGGGTCAGAAATCCCTGAGGCACAGCAGCATCATGTCTTATAGTCACTGCGTTCTATAAAATCTCCCCATAGGATGATTCCATCTGCAGAGCTTACTCATGACTCCAGAATGTGACAGTTACATGTGAGGTAAGGGCCATCTGAATGTGATAAAGACAGACTAGCTTTCTTTTCCATCAAAATGGCTAAGTAATTAAACTGGAGGTCACACCAAGGTGGCTTGGCCAGGAGCCATGTTTTGCATGTCCTTTATAGTATTTTTTAAATGTTTTAAATTGAATGCCTTTCTATAGGGCATGTGTTTGCTACTCTACCACAGTCCTTATCATTCTTTGATAAACCTTTGACCCATTTTACATATTTAAATGACCTCCCTGACCCAGGTGGGCAGTGGAGTTTGTAATCCTTGAACTAAAAGCAAAGTGTTCCCTGTTGTAACCAGTCTGTAGATTCCTAAAATGTTCCCTAATGCAACCACAGTCTACATGTTACTGAAACATTTCTGGGAAATTGTTTTTTGTACTAACACTATGTTTCTTTCTTTTTTTTTTAATTGGAGTATAATTGCTGTACAAGGTCAGTTTCTGCTGTACAACATGGTGAATCACCTATATGTATATATAGATCCCCTCCCTCTTGAGCCTCCCAACTGCCATTCCATCCCTCTAGGTCATCCAAAGCACCGAGCTGAACTCCCTGAGAAAATGACTAGTTCTCATCAATGAGGCTATTATTTTATAAGCCAGCAGAAATCTTTTTATTTTGCTATTAATGCTTTTAATATTTTTCTATTATTAATATATGCTGGTTGTACACTTGATATTAACACAGCATTGTAAATCAACTATACTCCAATAAAAATTGACATATATATATATATATATATATACGTATATGAGGGTCAATGTTAGCATTGACATTAAATTAGAGAATAAGAATATTTGATTTGTGGCAGAGGATGGGTATGAAATGGCAATGAAAGTTGTTTTCTCTTGCTTCCTCCCACCTACTCCCTTCCTTCACCACAGTTCTTTATCCTCTAGCAGTCTTACATTAATTTACCCAAGAAGTTCTCGTGTCTCACTCTAATTTGTATTTCCTTAAATTTAAATTTCCCAGGTTGCAGAATTCAAGACTATGACTCTCTGATACAATATTCCCTTTGATGGAATTAAAAATAAAAATTTAAATCTTTTACCTAAGGATTTTTGTGTGTAGCAACTAAACATCTATATGCCTTCCAAAAGTAAACCAAGGATGAGATTTTTCAAAATTTAAAGTCTCATCTCTTTCTTAGATCTTACACTTTAAGTTTACCATTAACGGGTAATAGAGACAAACAATACCATCCTACTGAGTAGCTCAATATCTTGTGATAAATCATAATGGACACAAATATGAAAAAGAATATATTATATATATATATTTACAACATTGTGATAGTTCCTCCTGTATGGCAAAGTAATTCACTCACATACCCACACACACACACACACGTGTGTGACTGAATCACTCTGCCATACAGCAGAAACTACCATAACATTTTTATTCAACCGTACCTCAATTAAAGAAAACCAGGTAATACAACACAGGGAATTTAAAAATAGTTCTATACTTAAGTCACTAAAATGCACTGTGTTCCATATGGGGTAATCAAACATTTAAGAGTCTCCTTCTAAAATCTCATTCAAATATATCATAAGATAAAGTGAGATAACTGTTATGTCATAAGTACAAATAAAGTAAATGAGAAAACAGGAGGGGCTTCCCTGCCCTGGTAGCTGAGTGGTAAAGAATCTACCTGCCAATGCAGGGGACACAGGTTCAGTTCTTGATCTGGGAAGACCCCACAGGCTGTGGAGCAACTAAGCCCATGCACCACAACTACTAAACCTGTGCTCTAAAGCCTAGGAACCACAACCACTGAGCCCACTTGCCTCAATTACTGAAGCCTGCAGGCCCTAGAGCCCACACTCCACAATAAGAGAACCACAGTGGGAAGCCCAAGCACTGCAAATAGAGAGTAGCTCCCGCTCTCTGCAGCTAGAGAAAAGCCTATGCAGCAACTAAGACCCAGCACGGAAAAAGTAAATAAACAAAATGTATTCTTAAAAAAAAAGGAGTTTGAGAGATTATGAACAGTATGAGCAAAGAATAATTAATACCTTCCAAACCCAAATACAGGCTGTCTATAAGAAATTCACTTCAAATATAATGATGTAAGTAAAATAAAAGGATACAAAATGATATATCAAAAGAAACCAGAAGTAACCATACAAATATCAGATAAAGGAGACTTCACAGGAAAAACAATCACCAGAGATAAAGTGGGACACTATATAATGATAAAAACATTAGCCTACCAGGGGATACAGCAATCCTACATATATGTATACCCCAAACAACAGAGCTGCAAAAAAAGCAAGAGCAAAACTTACATGACTAAAAGAGAAACAGACAAATCCAAATCATGGTTGACAATTTTGACATCTCTTTTCAGTAACGGATAGAACATTAGATAAAAAAATCACCAAGTATATAAAAGAACTGAACAACATCAGCCAATGGGATCCACCTTACAGTTATAGAACATTCTACCCAACAACAATAGATACCCATTCTTTTCAAGCACACAAGGAAACCAAAAAGATAGGTAATAAAACATTAACAAATTGAAAACAACAGAAATCTCTGATTGTAATGAAATTAAAATAGAAATATTAAACAAACATTAGGAAAATCTCCAATTGTTAGAAATTAAACATCACACTTCTACAGAATCCAGTGAAAAGAGAAAGTCTCAAGAGAGATTTTAGAAAATATATTTATGAAATGTATTTATGCAGGGAGAAATGAAAATTTTCAATGCATTCCATTTCTCCCAGGCTTGCCTCCTTCCTTGCCAATCTTTTCTAATGATTACTTGGGCCCAGCTTTGAATGTGCACATGAAACCATCTGGATAGATTTGTCCAAACCACTGAAGCAACGAATTCCTTACCATTTGCAAAACTGACCCAAATAAAACTACACAAGTTAATCAGTCCTGGCCCTGGGACATAGGATGGATGGGGGATTCACAAGGAGAGCATGAGAAATGACAAGAAGAAAGTGTACTGTCCAGATCTCTAAGGGAATATCATTAGTCCTGGAATTATAGCCACTAAAATATGGTGACAAACTGCAGAGACGCTAGAGCATCCCTATTCAAACATCCTCACATATTCTGAGCATGTCTTAGTCATATTCTTTTCCAAAACTTACTGAGGACTAAGAGGAAGTCAGGGAAAAGAAGGGAGGGGTTAGGGACTTTATCTGACTATTCAACAAGCATTTATTAAGGTCCTACCAAATACTGTATTAAGTGCTCGAGAGGCCAAAAACAAAGAGAAAAGAAATGGCAAACATATCCTTGAGAAGCTTTATGGCCTAACTAACTGAATTAAATGGTAGGGGAGAGGAAATAAAAATGGTGATAATCTACTGTACAATCTACTGAAATTAATCACAATTCCATCTGAGAAGATTATAAAAGTATTAATCTGGCAAGTCCCAAGCATGAAGCTAATTAACAGCAGGGATTGAAAGTGGAGTCGAGGACAAAAGGGAGTGAAAAGACCAGATCCCATTGAAGTTAAACGGGCTCAGAAAGCTTGGAGCTGCCCGGCTGTACACAAACCCGGCTCTCTGAGAGTTCAGCTGGGAAACAAAAAATCAGGGGACAAAGTGGTGGATGAAAGAATGTGGAAGAGGACAAAAGAGAGTGAAAGAGTGTGAAGCAGTGGTTTTACGAAATAAAAGTTACAATTATTTGTTCCATGTGTGATGATTAAGTGGAATGAGTTCCAGATCTTTTTTCATTGTTCTTGTATCACACGTTTAATTTCTAGCCATATGTAACTTTTACTAAAAGAGTCAACGATTAATATTAAAATGATCCCATATTTTCTGTTTCTCTTCCCTTTCCCAGTTTACAAGTATGAAAGCTAAGTAAATCATGTATTGCTGTTTAGAATTATTCACACCTGAGTAGTAACTGGGTCCCTTGAAAGCGTCAGTTGCTCAATCCTGTCCAACTCTTTAGGATTCCATGGACTGCAGTTCACCAGGCTTCTCTGTCCATGGGGTTCTCTAGGCAAGAATATTGACTGGGTTGTCATTCACTTCTCCAGGGATTCTTCCCAACCCAGGGATTGAACCTGGGTCTCCTGCATTGCAGGCTGATTCTTTACTGTCTGAGCCACCAGGGAAGCCCCTTGAGATACAAACAAATGTGCTAAGGTATTACCAAATATAGGACTCTTTCACTCTTTCTCAAGGTTCTGTTCCAAGATATTACAAGTTAAAAGAAACTTGGAACCATGTAATTGAAGCTATCATCTGGCCCTCATTTTAAGAGTATTCATCTTGTAGACATTTGCATGCTCACTGTGATAAAAAGAATTATTCAGATTCAAGCATATTTAAATTCTTCATGTCATGATCATGTGTTATTATTAAAAAATGGAGTATCTCAATTTTAAGTTAATTTGGAGCTATCAGTTTGCTATAGGTTCAAATGTTGAACAGTTTATCACAAGAGTATTACACACATGACTTTGTGCCTGGTGACCATTTGATCAAAGGTTATTTACTAGGACCTTTTGGGCTTCCCTGGTGGCTCAGATGGTAAAGAATCCACCTGAAATGCTGGAGTCCCAGGATTGATCCCTGGATTGAGAAAATCTCCTGGAGAAGGAAATGGCAACCCACTCCAGTATTCTTCCTAGAGAATCCTGTGGACAGAGGAGACTGGTGGGCTACAGTCCATGGGGTTGCAAAGAGTTGGACACAGCTGAGCAACTAAGCATGTGCGTGCACACACACACACACACTAGTACCCTTCAGTACTGGCATAGTAACTGTTATCTACCTGAGGAGGGTCTGGTTACACATCTGATGCCAGCAAAACTTCTTTAAAAGGCAGTTCCTGGCTTGATACTGGGCACTGGTTGGCAGAGAGAATCTTGCTAGCTGTATGTGTACATATGGCTGATTCACATTTTTGTACAGCAGAAACTAATACAACATTGTAAAGCAATTATGAAAAAAAGTGTTACTCACTCATGTCTGACTCTGTGATCCCATGGACTGTAGCTGCCAGGCTCTTCTGTCCATGGGATTCTCCAGGTAAGAATATTGGAGTGGGTTGCCATTTTCTTCTCCACACAACTATTACGGTATTTTTAATTATAGGAAGTCATCTTCTGAGGTACTTGTATTAAAAACCTCAAACTTACTTTCCATCTCTCTTTTCCTCTTAGTATAACATGGGAAATTATTCAATTAGCTAAATAAAAATTTATCTTGTGGGAAATCATTTTCTCTGAGTTCTTGTTCTTGTTCAGTTGCCAAGTGGTGTCCAACTCTGCGACCCCATGGATTGCAGCACGCCAGGCTTCCCTGTCCTCCACTATCTCCGAGAGCTTGTTCAGATTCACATCCATTGAGTTGGTGATGTTATCTAACCATCTCATCCTGTCTCTTCCTTCTTTTTCTTCTCAGTACTTCAGTAATTTTTCTATTAATCCAGTGATCACAAATCTATTATCATTTTAATTAATCATATTTGAAACTCAAGTGAAATAACATAGTTGATAAACTATTAAATTTTAAAACCCTTATAAGGCAATCTCATTTAATAGCTCAGCAATATTTTATTGCATCCTTTCTTACTAATATGACAAAGAGGTAATCACCACTCAGTGGTAATATGAAGGAAAAATATTAAGTGCTACTCCTATCTTGGTGATCATCATGCATACGCTTCTTATCTGAAGTTGGCAGCAAGTGAAATTAAATGGTTTTCCACATGACTGCATTGTCAATCCACCTGCTCTCACCTAACTGACTGATTCTCATCATTCTGCCTCCCAAGGAGTCACTTGAAATGATAAGGAGTATGACAATCCCACACGGCGTCAAAGCTCCCTACAACCATGGGTTGGTGCAACCCTACAAGGGGCCTTTTAGACAACACTGAATAGGAATCACTTTCTGCCAGGAAAGGAAGGATGAGATATAAGCAGGGCACTGCAGAGTGGCACACTCCAATCAGCCTTGTCACAATCCTCAGTTTACTCATCTGGAAACCAGAAAACTGCCTTTAAGGTTTGTTCTCAACCTGTGGCTCTGGGTACCACAGAATCTACACTCTCCTGACTACAAAAATGGAGGAGGGACCCTGAACACCCCCAAGTCTGATTAAAACAGGAGACAGGAGCGATCATAACTGGCATGTAGAAACATGTCTACCACCCTGCAGATACAGATCCAAAGTTCAAGGACACAAGTACAAGAGCAGGTAGGAATCCAAAGCTTCATGTGCACCCAAAGGTAACAGGCATGTGTGACTGGCGCCAGGTCCATAACTGAGCTGTAATTGCTTTTTCTGTGGCTCTCCAAGTTTATCAGGACTTCAAGTTGCAAGCAGTACAAAACCTTACAATGACTTAAACAAAGGTGAAGTTTATTTTTTTCCAATAACAAAAAAATGTGAAGGTAGGTAGCTATTGGCCTTGATCCAGAAACTCGATGACTTCAGGACCAGCATCCAGTACTCATTTGACTTTTTTCTCCTGGTTGGCCCTTTGTGATGATAAGATGAATGCCCCAGATCCATATATTTCGCTGACCCAAGGTAGTATGAAAAGAGGATCCAAAAGTTAATGGTTCCAAGGCAGGGTTTCTCAAATGTAAGTGATATAGGGCACAAAATTAATTTTCCCTCTTACCCTTATAGGTTCTTGGCTGAGAACCTCCTTAACAAAGACATAGTAACAGGAGAAAAACAAACAGAAATTTAATAATGTTAATACCTCCTGTATACTTGGGAGAGACCCAGGAGAACAGAAAAACTCCCTGAAATGGTCCAAGTCACCATTTAAATCCATCTCCAGCTAAAGACAAGGGCTTTCCTGGTGGCTCAGATGGTAAAGAATCTGTCTGTAGGAGAATGTAGAAGACCTGGATTCGATCCCTGGGTCGGGAAGATCCCCCTGGAGAAAGGAATGACAACCCACTCCAGTATTCTTGCCTGGAGAATTCCATGGACAGAGGATCCTGGGGGTTACAGTTTATGGAGTCCCAAAGAGTCAACAGGACTGAGGGACTAACACTTTCACTTTCCAGCTAAAGACAAAAGAAGATATTGGAGGGGCAGGGGAGGTGGTTTTTGAAAGCTATAAAAGCGCCACAGATTGACTACACAATGTAGCAAGCTGTCTCCATCCTATGAGTGGGATTAGGTACAAGGAGCAAAGATCACAGATACTGAGAATAGAGGTCTTGTGATTTGGAGTGGGCAGGGGAGTATAGGTTATGGAACAAGACATTCTGGCTTAGGGTACAGAGAGATACCAGGAAAGTGAAACAGAAGTCAAATTTCTTCTGACTCCTCAAAGTTTAGCTTCTAAGCCAAGTCAGGAGGGTGTCATCCTCTCCCATTCTCTCCACTTTCAGCTTTCTTCCTACCCTCGGCTTGTTGGCCTTGAATGCAAACAAATAATGTTAGTATCAGGGTTTTGGTGTACCTGGTGATAATTTTGCTTATTAAAAATAATAAAGGACAGCACGACTCTCAAATTACAAGCTTTTGGTTTGTGGTTAACAAGAAATGCATCTTTGGGATCTGATGATGTTTGGTTTGAAGCTTAGTCATGAGGAAAGAGAGGATTTTTAGTGCTGAAAATACATGTAGAAAAGTGAGGACCTCCTGTGTTTGCGAATAACACAAATACTAGAAATGAAGATGAAAATGTGACTCTAGTTACATAGAGTTAAATAGAAGTTACAGTTAAATAGAAGTTAATTTCTTCTGGAGAAAGAAAATAAAGGCAACAAGGTTTAATTTAAAGTTGAGAGGCAGTAACATTCTAGGCATTATCTAGATACCCCTACAAAATGGCTGACAGGCAATCATGAGTTAGTTTCACTGAGGGCTTTTCTCTTTTTTCACAAGTGACAGCCACTGTTTCACTCAACAAATGATGATATAAATTAGATGAAAATTCTTTCAAGTGCTGTATGTATTTAGAATTTATTAAAATTGAGTTAATAAAATGGAATTTTCTAAACAACAATTTTCTTTATAGCCTAGTGGGATAATAAAAATAAATAACAAAAATTACTATCAAATCTAACCTTCATCAAAGCCATCAAGGAGGTCAGTGAGTGACTAAGAAAATCATGGCTCTGAAATACAGAATGTAGGGGAATTTAAAGCTTCTTTTGTTTTGCAAATCTTCCAGTAGACTTGTTCTGCCTCAATATATTCTAAACAGTTAGCTGGAGTAAGTCCTAGGATCCAAATGAAAAATAGGTGCTTTCTTATTTAAGGGAAAGGTCCTTTTTGTTAACTGAAATAAAGTATGTTGAATATGGATACTAAAACAGTTAAAAAGAACAGAACTCCTGTGAGGGCTCAATCCTTAAAGAATAGATAGCACACCATAACTTAGCTGTGTTATACTTTTGGATATCTTCATGACTTTTATTGTGGTCTTATCTTTATTGGGATAAAGCTTGTGGACTCCCACACTATAACATGAATGAAAATAGTAGCTTTGAGACTTCTGTGATTTTTTTTCTTAACCAAACTCTTCATATATTAAAATTAATTTGAATGAGGCATTTGAAAATAAAAATATATAAGATTGTCCTTAGAAGATGTAAAAGATATTAATAATTTCTGATATATATAATTTCTGTGTGTATAAACACACCCAGCATCTGGTCCCACCACTTCATGGGAAATAGATGGGGAAATAGTGTCAGAATTTATTTTGGGGGGGCTCCAAAATCACTGCAGATGGGACTACAGCCATGAAATTAAAAGATGCTTACTTCTTGGAAGGAAAGTTATGACCAACCTAGGGAGCATATTGAAAAGCAGAGACATTACTTTGTCAACAAAGGTCCATCTAGTCAAGGCTATGGTTTTTCCTGTGGTCATGTATGGATGTGAGAGTTGGACTGTGAAGAAGGCTGAGCGCCGAAGAATTGATGCTTTTGAACTGTGGTGTTGGAGAAGACTCTTGAGAGTCCCTTGGACTGCAAGGAGATCCAACCAGTCCATTCTAAAGGAGATCAGCCCTGGGTATTCATTGGAAGGACTGAGGCTGAAACTCCAATACTTTGGCTACCTCATGCAAAGAGTTGACTCATTGGAAAAGACTCTGATGCTGGGAGGGATTGGGGGCAGGAGGAGAAGGGAACGACAGAGGATGAGATGGCTGGATGGCATCACTGACTCTATGGATACGAGTTTGGGTGAACTCCGGGAGTTGGTGATGGACAGGGAGGCCTGGTGTGCTGCGATTCATGGGGTTGCAAAGAGTCGGACACAACTGAGCGACTGAACTGAACTGATATGGCCTCCTAACAACGTAGATACGTTTATTTGATAAAAATCTCAAAGATTATAAAATAAAAAGGAATTTAAGGAAAAACTTTTGTTGCTCCTATACCACATGTGTCATATAATACTTATTAAAATGGCAATTATGAATTTTTTTAAAGGTAGATAGATAGCAAGATAGGTAGACTGGTAAGTAGGTAGATTCTTAACTGTAAAAAGCACTTCTATACAAACATGAAAATAAAATACAAAGTAATACATATGTTCTAAATGGTAAAAAAAAAAGTCTCTTTTTATTGTTTCGATTGAAGTAGAATAAAACCTATCTGGTGACGCGATTATACTGTTAGGAAATTTGGTTTCAAAACTTTTGGAAACCAATAAATTATTGGCTGAAATGCTCACTATCCATTATGTTGTCATCGGAAAAAGATTCAATTTCTTCAGCAAAGAAACAATGTTAAGCTAATAAAGTACGGTTAGTCATCATATATTACAAGTGTGACTTCATGAAATAACAGGTCTTCGAGCACATCAAAGTTAACTACACTCTTGTATTCTTACTTTGAAGCCAACCTACCACTGGAATAATTTTATCAGTTAACACAGACAATGGGTGTCTGTACCTTGGTTTTTCAAAGTTTGTATCACCGGTTGTATTAGCTAGGGCTGTCAGGACACAAAGTACCACAAGCCAGATGGCTTAGAAAAAGAGAAATGCATGTCTCTCAATTCTGAAGGCTACAAGTTCAAAATCAAGGTATGGGTAGAGGTGGTTTCTTCTGAGAGCTGTGAGGGAAGGATTTGTTAGGGTTTCCCTCTTGGACTTAAAGCAATGGGTGATGTGTCTAAGTTTTCATGTTTGCAGGACATTCTCCCCTTGCACATGTCTGTATATCCACATTTCCCCTTTATATGACACCAGTCATACTGGGTTAGCATCCAAACTAATGACGTCATTTTAACTTAATTACATCTGCAAGGACTCTACTTCCAAATAAGGTGCTGGGGGTTAGAACTGCAACATTTGATTGGGGAGGGGGTGCACAATTCAACCTCCAACACAAGTCTATGGCAGATTAGCAATAAGACAAGTCAAACGGTACATGAAGCAAGATGATAACTGTGTTAAAGAAACCTGTCTTTTAATCTAAACTCCTCAATGAATTCCTGAAGTGGTGCCAACTCTCCTCTATCAATCAAATTGAAATCTTGAACAAATAAAGTCCTTAAAGGACATGCTATGACAGGCTTTTTCTGGCAGCTACATCACGGAATCAAAGTCCTGGTAAGAAAGGTAGGCAGTAAACTCTGGACAGATGCTTTAGAAGAGTCTTTACCACAGATAGAAGATTTGGGGAAATGGGACACCAATCTTAGAAGGAAAAAGAGCTTCACAGTCAAGTTCATCCTGAACTCAAGGCATCAAATGGTCAATATATTTTGGAACAGGACACGTGACTGCTGTCAAAACTAGTACCATCTTCCCAGTGATGTTCGATCTTGGATCTGCAGCTTGTTTCAGTGCTGAGCTGTGACCTGGCTAAAGAAATCCATAGTGTTAACTGTCATCCATTGATGGAGGTCCTCTCCTTCTGGCAACAAGGCAGCTTCTTTCGTGTTCCCACTTCCGACAGTGCTTCTGCAGGTTTTAAGTGTTCATATTGATGAGCTCCTACTGGGATGCTCTCGGATTTCAATGTATTAGAGGAAAGGCTGCTGAAGGGGAAGCTCTTCTTTTCTTCTTGAGGGTGAGGGTAGAGGTTGGGGAAGGAGAGAACACTGGGTTGCAGTGCAGTCAGTATGCAAAGGCAGCACTTGGGAACCAGGAGGGGCAGACACTCCTCAGTCTGCGGACAGCGAAACGCAGGCTACTGCTACCTACCCTGAGCGGGGGTCAAACTTGGGGCAAAGCCCAGTGCTGCCTACCCCACATCACCAACCAGAAAAATGGACCCAGCCATATTTCAAAAGAAAAGATTCCACTTACACTGCAATTATAACGAGGTGAAGTCGCTCAGTCGTGTCTGACTCTTTGCGACCCCGTGGACTGTAACCTACTAGGCTTCTCAGTCCATGGGATTCTCCAGGCAAGAATACTGGAGTGGGTTGCCATTTCCTTCTCCATCAATTATAATATCAGACACCAATTATAATGTTTGGACATCAAATAGCCAAATAATATATAATGATGAATTGTCGTAAATCATATGAAGGCAAAGAAAGAAATTCTCTAAAGAACCCCAGTAAAATGTGAAAATTTGCTGTATGTCTCAAGAATAAAATGAGATAATGTGTGAAAAGTACTCTGCACAGCATCTGGTGTTCAGTAGATGCTCAATAACATGAGCTATTTTGATATTATGATTTTTCCCTATAAGTCCAGACACTAATAGCTTTTAAAAATTATTTATTTTAGCTTTGGCTGCATTGGATCTTTGTTGCTTTGCATGGGCTTTTCTCTAGTTACAGCAAGAGGGGGTTACTCTTTGTTGCATTGTGGTGGTTTCTCTTGTTGTGAGCACAGGCTTTAGGTGCAAGGGCTTTAGTAGTTGCAGCACACAGGCTTGGTAGTGCTGGTGCACGGGCTTAGTTGCACCAGCATGTGGGATCTTCCCAGACCAGGGATTGAACCCATGTCCCCTGCACTGGCAGACGGATTCTTATATCCACTGCATCACCAGGGAAATCCCTTTAATACTGTCTATATTGAAATGTTTGTTGACTTATAGTGATGGATCCTTCTTAGGAGTTCATAGTCCATTATGTAGTATAGTCAATTCACCAACTTGTTCGTCTATCCTTCCATAAAGAAGAATTAAGTATATTCTATGTCACAATTCAAGCTTATATAGTTTCCTCTCTCTGTACCCTAATCACAGCATTCTATCAACGCTATGACTGTCAGATGGAACTGACAAATCAGATGATGATGTTTGTATTATTTTTTGCCAAGACACAAGAAGTTATAATATTTATATCATGCAAAGATCAGACCGGTATCTAAATCATCCTTGCCAGTTTTTATTGTCAGTCATTTCCTTAGGTCTCTGTTCAGTTATCCTGCAGAATCTTACTATTTTGATTTCCTTCAGCTTGATGCCTATCTCTCCTCCATTAGGATAGCATTCTTGGCACATGGCACTGGAAGGGAAGGTGCCATCATGGGCAGCCTGTGTGCCATTCCAGGAGAATCCCTGGGTGACTGAAAGGGATCTGAGTGCCCACCACTGAGGAGGAGAGAGTGGAGTTTCCCTCCAGAATGCAGGGTGGGGTCAGCCACAAGCTTGTGTGGAGACGTGCCTCTGGTCCCTTCTGCTGTTGGCCTCTGCTCATGAATTTCCAGGCAACAAGCAGGTCAGAGAGTCAAGTGATTCAAAAATTCCAGCCTGTGGGGGCTTTGAGGTCCATTTTATCAAGGCCTTCAAAGTTCACTTCAATCACTTCTACGGTTTCTTCACATCAAGTGGCCATTCAAGTACATCCTTTCCCCTTAGAAGAACGAGCCTTCCATCTCTTTGAGGAGAGCTTTATGAGGAATTTAAGTGCTGCTTTAACTAAGTGGGATCAACATTGACTTGAAACACCCTTATAAACTGGGAAGTAAAGTTTCTATTTATGGAAGGGTTCTCCTAGTCTGTCATAAAGCTGAAGCTGGGGCTGTATCTCCTAAAGAATAATCAACACAATAAAACAGTAAAATAATAATGTAACCGAGCAGGACCCTATGGTGCCTTCCCCCCACATACTCTGCTTTAGCTCCTCTCTGAAGTACCTGGATAATAGTATTGCATTTGATACACATTTTCTGAGTTGCTTTGCAGAAGCAAAAACTTCCCACCAAATAGAAGATATTACTACTTGATGACTGTGAGCGCAAGTCCCAGGCCTCCTGGAGCCTAAGGACTGAGAGAGTTAACCCCTGTGACACCACCCTGTTGCTTCCTCATCAGACCATCAGAGAATTGTGCATGATTCACCAGGACCCTCCCCCATCTGGCTTTTAAAAGTGCTTCCCTTGAAACCCTTCCAGGAGTGCAAGGTTCTTCAGATATGAGCCATCTTATCTCCTTGCATGTCTGCTCAGTTCGTAAGTCGTGTTGGACTCTTTGTGACCCTATGGACTGTAGCCCACCAGGGTACTCTGTCCATGGGATTTCCCAGACAAGAATATTGGAGTGGGTTGACATTTCCTCCTCCATGGGATCTTCCTGACCCAAGGATCGAACTTGTGTCTCCTGAATTGGCAGGTGGATTCTTTACCACTGAGCTACCTGAGAATCATGGCCTGCAATGAATCTTTCTCTGCTCCAGACTCTGACATTTCAATTTGTTTAGCCTCACTGTGCACGAGGTGCATGGGCTTCATTATAAATAATAGCTAAATTTATTAAATCTTTAATACTGTGTCAGTCAAATACAGTGAAAGGTAAAATAAGTGCTTCAACCATCGACTCATATGATCTCAGCCACACACACATGCAGGATGTATTGTTATTCCCAGATGGGCCAGTTGAAGCTTGGAGAAGTTGCACATCTTGCCCAAGAATCTATTGCAGAAGCCAATGATCACTGGTATTTTTCCCTAAAATAAGGCTGTATATACATGTCCTTCTTTAGAGTTTACAAACTTGTTTGGTTTACACTATTTCCATTTGATTTCCCTCCTGACATATTCATGAGGGTCTGTTCCAGCCACATCTTGCCTGCCATCTCTTTCATCAGAGAAAGTAGAAAGCATTATCTTTAGAATACTGTTTACATCATAGAAACAATGAATTCAAGTCTGGCCCTAATGGCTGCCTCTATAATGTGTTCTGGACACAGAAAATTTTCTTATCTGGGTAAATGGTGGATTGGGTAGAGAGGCTGATAGTCTCCAATGTTCCCAAGGAGCCCTCCACATACTCAGCACAAACCCTAGTCCCCATTCCCCCTCCTCACTGAAGTCACTGTGAAGCCAGGCAGAGCCGGAGTGGGAGGTTCCTTGCTGGCCACTAGAGGGCAGCAAGCCACAGCCGAGACGCTCTGAGCTGCAGGGCGCTACTTTGTACACCATGCTGCTGCTGCTGCTGCTAAGTCACTTTAGTCGTGTCCGACACTGTGCGACCCTAGAGATGGCAGCCCACCAGGCTCCCCAGTCCCCGGGATTCCCCAGGCAAGAACACTGGAGTGGGCTGCCATTTCCTTCTCCAATGCATGAAAGTGAAAGTGAAGTCGCTCCATGAGGCCACAGGAAAATGTTGCTAGAACGTTTTTAGAAGGAAAAACACCCCATATATGTTCAGTGCATACTACTGAGATGCCTCTGGTTCTTAAGGTTTCCGGAGACTTCCCAGAGTGTAAGTCTTAAGGAAAGTAAACAAATAAAGAAGGCGCATCTCTAGGGTGTCCATCTGAGTCTTCCAAACACCCTATGCTTTCCATTTTATCACAAAGTTTCATTTTCTCTACCCCCTTAGCTATCTGGAACAAAACACAACCTCAAGTGTTCTCTTCTTTTTCTCTAATAATTTATTTTCTTGAAAGCAATAATGTCCTGCACAATCTTCACTTCTCCTGAGGTTACACACCTGTTTTCTCCCTGTTTTCTTTCCCCTGCTCAGTCCTCTCTTTCCCTCTGTGTTGCATTTCTCGAAAGGAATGAACACCCCTGCTACTGCTGCTAACTCGCTTCAGTCGTGTTCGACTCTGTGCGACCCCAGAGACAGCAGCCCACCAGGCTTCCCCGCCCCTGGGATTTTCCAGGCAAGAACACTGGAGTGGGTTGCCATTTCCTTCTCCAATGCATGAAAGTGAAAAGTGAAAGTGAAGTCGCTCAGTCGTGTCCGACTCCAGTGACCCCATGGATTGCAGCCTACCAGGCTCCTCCGTTCATGGGATTTTCCAGGCAAAAGTACTGGAGTGGGGTGCCATCGCCTTCTCCTAGGAGCAGATACTTCACTCTTGCTGTTTCACTCCCCCACCTGGGGGCTGATGACTTACAGATCTGTTTTCTCTGGCCCATACCTCTCCTGCAAGCATCAAAGATCTATTTCTCACTGTTAGACATCTGCATATAGGTGGGTCCTCAAGGACTGCAACTCAACCAGACTGAACACAAGATGGCACTGTTTGAAATGATCCCAACCACCACNTGTTACACAGCATTGTGTAAACTGACATGTTTTCAAATGCAGGTAATAGAAAACCACTGGGTTAATGTCCAATGGCTTAAAAATAGGAGAATTTATAATCTTCCTTAACAACAAGGATAGAGCTGAAGCTGTTTTGGAGCCGATTATTCAGTGGCTCAAGGACATCACCAGTCTTTGATGGTCTTTCCATCTTTTGGAGCGGTCAGTCATCCTTAGGATGCTGGGTGACTTATCCTCTGTAGTGGCTCTACAGCCTCACTCTGCAACATCTTAAAATAGAAAAAGACCAGCTGAGAACTGTGACCTCCATTATTGTTGTAGAGTAAGCAGCACTTACCTGCATTAAGAGAGAGGTAAATAGTAAAAGAACTGTATCAAGAAGTGTAGGCTGTTATGTAAGGCAACATTCCATGTGTGCCACACCCCATGAGCTTTTCTAGAAAATAAAGCACTTGTTGATGAAATCCAACAATTTAAAGATACAAGCCTTGTGAAATAGAAGAGCAGGCACTCAGTATAAGAGAGACAAGTTCTCCCAAGGTCCACATACCAGAAGAACAAACATAATTGTTCTTTGATTACACCCCACAAGCTTTGCTTTCTATGCCAGGGACTGTTGAGGATCTGACCTGTATTCATTCATTAAATCTTCCTACTAATTTTATGGGTCAAGTAATATTTTCAACCCCGTTTTACACATGTGGAAATTTCCAGGTAGAGACTCAGACAGGTTAATTCTGTATCCAAGGCCATCCTCCAGTTCATGGTAGAGTTGCTATTTGGACCACCTGGTACTCTCCCTTTAAAGACCACACCCCTAACAATTATCTTTTTGTAGGTAGCAACACTTATCTTATTGGATATTTGTTTAAAATTTTGGTTTCCTGTGAGACAAATGTTACTAAAGATCAGTTCAGTTCAGTCGCTCAGTTGTGTCGGACTCTTTGCGTTTCCATGAACCACAGCACGCCAGGCCTCCCTGTCCATTACCTACTCCCAGAGTCCACCCAAACCCATGTCCACTGAGTCAGTGATGCCATCCAACCATCTCATCCTCTGTCGTCCCCTTTTCCTCCTGCCCTCAATCTTTCCCAGCATCAGGGTCTTTTCAAATGAGTCAGCTCTTTGCATCAGGTGGCCAAAGGATTGGAGTTTCAGCTTCAGAATCAGTCCTCCCAATGAACACTCAGCACTGATCTCCTTTAGGATGGACTGGTTGGATCTCCTTGCAGTTCAACGGACTCTCAAGAGTCTTCTCCAACACCACACTTTAAAAGCATCAATTCTTCGGTACTCAGCTTTCTTTATAGTCCAATTCTCACATCCATACATGACCACTGGAAAAACCATAGCCTTGACTAGACAGACCTTTGTTGGCAAAGTAATGTCTCTGCTTTTTAGTATGCTGTCTCAGATCAGTTGCTCAGTCGTGTCCGACTCTTCGCGACCCCATGAATCACAGCACGCCAGGCCTCCCTGTCCATCACCAACTCCCGGAGAGGTCTGTTCCAGCCACATCTTGCCTGCCATCTCTTTCATCAGAGAAAGTAGAAAGCATTATCTTTAGAATACTGTTTACATCATAGAAACAATGAATTCAAGTCTGGCCCTAATGGCTGCCTCTATAATGTGTTCTGGACACAGAAAATTTTCTTATCTGGGTAAATGGTGGATTGGGTAGAGAGGCTGATAGTCTCCAATGTTCCCAAGGAGCCCTCCACATACTCAGCACAAACCCTAGTCCCCATTCCCCCTCCTCACTGAAGTCACTGTGAAGCCAGGCAGAGCCGGAGTGGGAGGTTCCTTGCTGGCCACTAGAGGGCAGCAAGCCACAGCCGAGACGCTCTGAGCTGCAGGGCGCTACTTTGTACACCATGCTGCTGCTGCTGCTGCTAAGTCACTTTAGTCGTGTCCGACACTGTGCGACCCTAGAGATGGCAGCCCACCAGGCTCCCCAGTCCCCGGGATTCCCCAGGCAAGAACACTGGAGTGGGCTGCCATTTCCTTCTCCAATGCATGAAAGTGAAAGTGAAGTCGCTCCATGAGGCCACAGGAAAATGTTGCTAGAACGTTTTTAGAAGGAAAAACACCCCATATATGTTCAGTGCATACTACTGAGATGCCTCTGGTTCTTAAGGTTTCCGGAGACTTCCCAGAGTGTAAGTCTTAAGGAAAGTAAACAAATAAAGAAGGCGCATCTCTAGGGTGTCCATCTGAGTCTTCCAAACACCCTATGCTTTCCATTTTATCACAAAGTTTCATTTTCTCTACCCCCTTAGCTATCTGGAACAAAACACAACCTCAAGTGTTCTCTTCTTTTTCTCTAATAATTTATTTTCTTGAAAGCAATAATGTCCTGCACAATCTTCACTTCTCCTGAGGTTACACACCTGTTTTCTCCCTGTTTTTCTTTCCCCTGCTCAGTCCTCTCTTTCCCTCTGTGTTGCATTTCTCGAAAGGAATGAACACCCCTGCTACTGCTGCTAACTCGCTTCAGTCGTGTTCGACTCTGTGCGACCCCAGAGACAGCAGCCCACCAGGCTTCCCCGCCCCTGGGATTTTCCAGGCAAGAACACTGGAGTGGGTTGCCATTTCCTTCTCCAATGCATGAAAGTGAAAAGTGAAAGTGAAGTCGCTCAGTCGTGTCCGACTCCAGTGACCCCATGGATTGCAGCCTACCAGGCTCCTCCGTTCATGGGATTTTCCAGGCAAAAGTACTGGAGTGGGGTGCCATCGCCTTCTCCTAGGAGCAGATACTTCACTCTTGCTGTTTCACTCCCCCACCTGGGGGCTGATGACTTACAGATCTGTTTTCTCTGGCCCATACCTCTCCTGCAAGCATCAAAGATCTATTTCTCACTGTTAGACATCTGCATATAGGTGGGTCCTCAAGGACTGCAACTCAACCAGACTGAACACAAGATGGCACTGTTTGAAATGATCCCAACCACCACAAACATATTTGCAAACATTTGCATTTATAGAGAGTATCTTTGAAATGATACACCAGAAACCAATCAAGGCGGTTACAGTGCCGGGAGCAGGACAGCCAGGGGACAAGGCTGAAAAAAAACCTCACTTCTCTGTAGTCTTTTGAACTCTTTGGATATCATATAATGTGCATGGGGTATCTACTAAAAAAAAAAGTAATTGTATAAACATTTTAATGTTTACATCATCTAGAGTTCTGCAAGCTCAGTGTTCTCCTTCTGCCATGGGCTCCCTGGGTAAGTAAGTTTACTCTCAGTTTCAACCACCAGCTATGAGCTGGTGACTTACAGATCTGTCATCTCTGGCCCACCCCTGCTGCAAGCTTCAAAGTTCCACTTCTCACTAGTGTCACACATTGGTCTGTGGCTATGACACCAGAACCTCAAACACCATGTCTCCTGCACCCCATTCACCATCTTCCAGCACTTGACCTTGAGGAAGGCCCTCAATAAATCCTGATGAATTGAAGGACAAAACTGCTGC
This sequence comes from Aepyceros melampus, assembly GCA_006408695.1. Taxonomy (NCBI): domain Eukaryota; kingdom Metazoa; phylum Chordata; class Mammalia; order Artiodactyla; family Bovidae; genus Aepyceros; species Aepyceros melampus. The sequence goes on along the minus strand of SJXQ01007362.1, from coordinate 5,715 downwards.
TGCTCTTCCTGAGTTGTCTGTCACAGCTGCCAAAGCCCCCTCACAACCCCCTCCTGTCTCACCCAGTTTCCACCAGAACTAGGGCTCATTCCTTCCCTCCTTCCAGTGAATATTCAGGACTTATTTCCTTTAGGAGAGGCAGGTTGGATCTCCTTGCAGTCCAAGGGACTCTCAAGAGTCTTCTCCAACACCACAGATCCACCAGTCAAAAGATCTG
>SJXQ01007361.1:320247-348106 GCA_006408695.1 Aepyceros melampus | reverse complement strand
AGCCTGGCGTGCTGCGATTCATGGGGTCGCAAAGAGTCAGACACGACTGAGCAACTGAACTGAACTGAACTGAACTGAGATATTATATTCAAAAGCAGAGACATTACTTTGCCAACAAAGGTCTGTCTAGTCAAGGCTATGGTTTTTCGAGATGGCTGGATGGCATCACCAACTCGATGGACGTGAGTCTGAGTGAATTCTGGGAGATGGTAATGGACAGGGAGGCCTGGTGTACTGCGATTCATGGGGTTGCAAAGAGTTGGACATGACTGAGTGACTGAAATGAACTGAACTGAACTGATGGTTTTTCCAGTAGTCACACACAGATGTGGGAGCTGGACCATAAAGAAGTCTGAGTACCAAAGAATTGATGCTTTCTAACTGTGGTGCTGGAGAAAACTCCTGAGAGTCCTTTGGACTGAAAAGGGATCAAACCTGTCAATATTAAGGGAAATCAACTCTGAATACTCACTGGAAGGTCTGATGCTGACTCAAGCTCCAGTATTTTGGTCACCTGTTGTGAACAGCCAACTCACTGGAAAAGTCCTTGATGCCGGGAAAGATTGAGGGCAGAAAGAGAAGACGGTGTCAGAGGATGAGATGGCTGGATGGCATCGCCAATGCAATGGACATGAACTTGGGCAAACTGGGAGATGGTGAGGGACAGGGAGGCCTGGAGTGCAGTAGTCCATGGGGTCACAAAGAGTTGGTCATGCCTTAGTGACTGAACAATAACAACAATAATGTGTCTTGGCTAGAGATTCTTACTTTTGTAGCATCTTGAGTTACTGGTCTAAATGGGATTCTAAAGTGCCCCCTTCCAATCCTCCTCTTATTCTGTCTTTCTCTTGTATCACAACTGAAATATGATTTTGTTTAGTAATAATCCATTCATATTCTCATCTCAAAGTAGCAAAGCAATTCTCTGTCAAACTCCACTAAGAATATATCGAACTCTCTGTTTCATCTTGGAACCAATATTTACAGGAACCAAGTTCAAAACAGATTTCATATTCTGTGTTCCTGCTCTTATTTTAATCTCTTTCAGAATTAAAATTTTCTTTGACTTTCTCTATTAGAAACATACTGCTTTATCCTTCTGTTGATAGATGAAATATCTAATGTGATCTGTCAGGCCTAGAATGTTAAGAACTGAAATCCAGATTTTAGAGAATGAATAACTCAGGTGTCTCAGCTCCTGCTCTGTCTGCCTGACATTTCTTTTTCAGGTATGTGCTAGTTTGCCCAGCGTTCTTCTACAGCACCAAATAACTATCACTATTCAAGAAACAGTCTATTTTCATCTGTTTACTTAATAGTCTTTCCTACTAAACAGATTGAAGGAAAATATTACTAAGCCTATGTACAGGTAAAGAATTTGAGACTTAGAGAGTTGAACAATTTGTGATAGGTCATGCAGAGAGTAACCAGGCCATGTGGCTAAAATACTCCAACTTTGGTCTTTTTGACCCATATCTTTTTTTTTTTTTTTTTAGAAAAAGAATTCAGCTTTATTACTGAATGGGCATTAAACTGGAATGTGATACATCTTACAGGCAATCTACTAAGAGGTTTCAAGGACAGAAAGACCTCTCCCCCTTCTATAAAGCCAAGTAGATACAAACTATTACATAAATGTTTTCAAGATAAACAATAACTATTCCTCAGGTATGACCTGTATCTTTTTGCCTAGATTATGCTATCTCCCTGATAAGTGAGTCAGCAATTAATTCTTTCTTTTTCCTATAATTGTCGTAAGTCATTTTCTTCTTCATATTATACTCAGATTGTCAGAGGTTAACATCACTATTAAAAGCTTAAAGGATGTTGGGGTGGTCCCTCTCCCATCTGTGCCTAATTTGCCAACCTGGCTCTTGCAGAAATACATTGATCCAACCAGTCAATCCTAAAGGAAACCACTCCTGGATATTCACTGGAAGGACTGATTCTGAATCATCAGTATTGGAATACTTCAGCCACCTGACGCAAAGGGCCGACTCATTGGAAAAGACCCTGATGTTGAGGAAGATTGAATGCAAGAGAAGGGGCGACAGAGGATGAGATGGTTGGATGGCAGAACGAACTCACTGACATGAGTCTGAGTCAACTCCAGGAGATGGTGAAAGACACGGAATCCTGGTGGGCTGTAGTCCATGGTGTCACAAAGATTTGGATGACACAGTGACTGAACATCAACAATGGATCCTGGAGAATGACTGGAGTATAGACCACTGCAAGCCCCAACAGGTAATAGCCCTGTTCACAGCTGCTGTGCTTGAGGCAGAGTCATTGCTACAGCAGATTTATAAAGCCTCGTATTCCCATGGTATGCAGTTGTTGATTTAGTGAGTGCACTTTTCTATTCTGGCCAGATAAGGGGATCAGAAACAGGTTGCATTTATATGACTGGCACAAAGGCATTCATTTATGTTTTTACTTCAGTGTTGTGTTAATTCTCCTGCCCTCTGTCATCATATAATTTGGAGAGATCCAGACAGAACTCCTCAGAACATTACATCAATCCACTATATCAGTGCCATCACACAGTTAGACATGAGGAATGAGAGGTGGCTAGCACGTGGAAGGCTTGGGAAGTGGCATGCTCTTCCCATAATGGAAGATAAACTATATGAAGCATTTACTTTAGAAAACTTGTAAATTCCTCCTTTGTCCCTTTGAAATGTGAATCTTTGGAACTTCCCTAGTAGTCCAGTGATTAAGTATCCACCTGCCAATGAGGAGGACACAGGATCGATCCCTTGTCCAGGAAGATCCCACATGCCATGGAGCAACTAAGTTCCTGTGCCACAAGTACTGAAGCCCACATATTCTAGAGCCCACACTCTGCAACAAGAGAAGCCTCCACAATGAGAAGCCTGCACACCACAGAGAAGGCCCCCCTTTCTGCAGCTAGAGAAAACCTGCTCGCAGCAACGAAGATCCAGCACAACCAAACAGAAACAAAGGAAGGAAGGAAGGAAGCTATTGAAGTCTTCTTTAGTCTCTTGGTAATTTCAAAGCCCAAGAAATGAGCCGAGAACCATCCCTTAGATATGTAACCTTGAAAAAGACTGTGTCCCTCTCTCCTAGCCTCTGTGGAGGGGCAGGAGCCTAATTCCATGAAGCATCAATTCACAGCTGATCTGTTCACGTTGATTAACCTTCCCACTTCACCAAGCTCTCCAGTACTATTCCACTAACTCAGCCCAGTGTTTCTCATCTTCAATCTCTCTCCCCTATTGCCAGTCTCCCCCTCCCCCCATTTTATTGTGATATAATTTATATTTCACGTTGAATAAGTTTAAGGTACACAACAAATGATTGGATATATGTTTATATTGGAAAATGGCTGTCACAATTAGTTAATATCTATCGTTACACATTTATAAATTTGCTTTATCTGTGTTGAGAACTTTCCAGATATACTCTCAGCAACTTTTAGATATATAATATATTATTGTTCACTTGGTTCCTTGCCTGTTTAATTCAGTCTGGAACAACCTATCTTTGATGCAGGCTTCATGATGAGAAGAGCTGGAGAAGTTGCTTTGGCTGTGTTAGGAATTTCAGAACTTCCTTTTCAAGCCTGAACCCCCTACTTCTGGACCATGACATAAAAGAAGAACAAAAATCTATCTTATTTGAGCAGCTGGATTTGGATGTCTCTCTGTGTCTCAGCTTGGCATGTGTTACAAGTAATATAAGGCCTATTTGACTGCGTTCCTTTAAAAAAGAGACAAGTTGGGGGAAAATAAAAACAAAACTGAAACGTAATTTTGTTTTGTTTTCTTCCTCTGAACATGAATTATGGCACTGAACTTTGTTAAAAGTCAAAAACTAAGGAAAATACAACAGTGCATGCAGCATCCCATCACACACAATTGAAATAAATGAATGTGGTATTTAAGTCTTGGATCAAAGTTGTATTGTTCAGAAACAGGAAAGGACAAAGAGATGAATACATTTATAATATTTTAAGATTCAAGTTGGCCTAGTTATACAATCATTTATTTATTAGAAAAACATTGCAGAGAACCTATCCTCAAGTCCACTTTATTATTTCAAACACTTAGATTGCTCAGAAATAAGAATATAATAACATGATAAACATAAAAAAGGAATACTTCTGTTATTATGGTATTTTTTAAAAAGGAACAAAGAAGACAGACCATCGTCCAGCTATACAAAGGATTAAATCCCAACCCACTTCAGTCATCCATAGACAGGGTGCCCTGAGAGGGATTCAGGATGGGAAAATAAAAGGATAATGTATTCTGTGTTTTGGATGATCAGGCCCTTATTAGTTAAAATGCATTCCTCGAGAAGAATCTCAATGACTCCAGATTTTTGCATTTTCTCATATTAGAAAAGCACTGAAAACTTTGTCAGCAAAGGTCCGTCTAGTCAAGGCTATGGTTTTTCCAGTAGTCATGTATGGATGTGAGAGTTGGACTGTGAAGAAAGCTGAGCACCAAAGAATTGATGATTTTGAACTGTGGTGCTGGAGAAGACTCTTGAGAGTCCCTTGGACTGCAAAGCGATCCAACCAGTCCATTCTGAAGGAGATCAGTCCTGGATGATCTTTGGAGGGAATGATGCTAAAGGTGAAACTCCAGTACTTTGGCCACCTCATGCGAAGAGTTGACTCATTGGAAAAGACTGAAGCTGGGAGGGATTGGGGGCAGGAGGAGAAGAGGATGACAGGATGAGATGGCTGGATGGCATCACCGACTTGATGGACGTGAGTGTGAGTGAACTCTGGGAGTCGGTGATGGACAGGGAGGCCTGGCGTGCTGCGATTCATGGGGTAGCAGAGTCGGATACGACTGAGCGACTGACCTGAACTGAAAATCATCAAGTTGAGATCTCTGTTCTTTATGATTGAAAGTGAAAGTGAAGTTGCTCAGCCGTGTCCGACTCTTTGTGACTCCATGGACTGTAGTCCACCAGGTTCCTCTGTCTATGGGATTTCCCAGGGAAGAATACTGGAGTGGGTTGCCATTTCCTTTTCCAGGGGATATTCCCGACCCACAGATTGAACCTGGGTCTCCGGCGTTGCGGGCAGACGCTTTACCGTCTGAGCCACCAGAGAATCCCAGTTTTCTATGATAGCAGTAATCTTTTATCAAGATACACCTTTGACTATGCATTTCCTGTCCAAAAAAAAATTTCCTATCTATTCTGAGTTCTCTTCTATCTCTTGAGAACAGTCCCTCAGAGCTACCTGAAAGACTGTTTCCCAGGCTATAGTTTTCAGCAAGGTCCCTGAATAAAATGGAAACTCACAACTCTTACATTATATATTTTTTAAGTTGACAATAGTCACGTATATTTCCTAATGAACTTCTCACCATGTCCTTATTACAGTTTTCTTGGAATGATGCTATTCACCATGTCACTCACTGACATCTTTCTTCTTTCCTTTCTCCATTTGTAACTGTTGTTTCATTAATTGATTCAACAGAAATTCTGAACACTTGCATTGTGCCTGGAACTGTTATAGGTACCAAAAAATTGCTTATGTTATCCTAAATGGGGATGGACAACAAAACATGAACAATCACATAAGAGAATACTGGTTTGCAACACAGCACAAACTGAGGTGGGGAGGGAGGTGAGGAAAGAAAATGATGACAGGGAAATTAACTGGAGAGAGAAAGCTAGGCTAGACAGGCTGACCAGGGCATATACGCCTGCACAGTGGCAGGAAAGAGGATTCCTGGTGCAGGAAGTGCAAATGCAAAGACTTCTGGGAAGGAGAGAGCTGGGATCCATGGAAGAGGAGGAGGCTGTGGAAGCTGGGATATGGTGAGCAAGGAAGAACGGAGAATGAGATGAGATGCAAACTGGAGAGGCCTCATTAAAGGAGGGACTCAGGAGACAGCCTAGGTGTTTAAATTTTGTTCTAGGAAGAAAGCAAGGTTTTAAGAAGATAAATAATAGGATCAGGTTTACATTTTTCAAAGACCAGTCTGGTCATTAGTGGTGCTTGGATTTTAGGAGACAGAGAAAGTCTTATCTTTCACCACTGAGGTTACATGCTGCTAGGGGGTGGGGATTTGGAAGTGATGACTTCCCCAATTAGGGAACTGGTAGTGAAATCTCTGGACACCAGAGTTCGTTTGCATATCAAGCTTGATTGGCTTGAAAAGGTTTCTTGTTTGTATTCTGGTCAGACTTCCAGCCAGATGGAAACTGAAGCAAAAATCTACCCAGCTATGCACAGGGATTTTTTGTTGTTGCTTTGTTTAGGAGGGTCTGGAGATAGCATTGGGAAAGATCAGGGGCCACAGGGAAGTTTGCCTCTGCCCCCCAAGATGTGAGAGTTAAGAATGAGAGAAGCTCAGGTGATGACCAGGCTATTTTTCTGGGGCATCGAAAAATCAGCAAGCACCACAGCACGAGCTCCATTCACACTCCATTTTAAGTCTGCATTGTGCTTTTGTTAATTATACATCCATCTTCTCCAAATCAGGATCTAGAAAAGTAATTTTGTTCTTAGAACTTCTCAGCATTCTTTATAAGTATCACCTTAAAGTTAAATGAGTTAGAATTAAATCATTCATGGACTAATTTACATGGAGCAGAAAATCCAAAGTGAGTGTGCTAATACTTTGCAAATTATTATTTAGAAGATGAGCATATTGGAATAATTAACATAAATAATTAACATACTTTAAGACTATTGTGTATTATGGGAAACGAGATTTTAACTACCTGTGAAAAACTATCGGACAAGAATCCTTGATGATGATTAAAACTCAGTAACAATGTTTTTTTTTTTTGCTTTCATTTAAGAAGATAAATGTATTTGAAACGCTTCATTAACAGGAAAGTCTGTTTTATGTCATCTAGAGCTGAATTTATACTTGTGAAATATGCAAATATTTTCAAGGTATAAAATTTTAACTGCAGTTGAATTCATCTGAAGCAGCCTGAAAAAAATGAAACTAACACAGCCCATAATTCCATTTTTCATTTTAACAACCTTGGCTAAACATTTTCTCAGGATTGAAATTTTTGAAGCAAACCAGTCTTAGTGACTTATGATCACACCTTCTCATATTATATCTGCCAGGTTCCATGGGGGCACAACTACCCACCATCCTCAGATGCCAAACAGGACCAGAGTAGGAACCTGGCTTTGTAAAAAGCAGGAGCCAGCCCAGCAGCTGCAAATTCTACCTTTATATAATCACCGATTCTTTTGTCTTAATAACCAGTCTCTCTTAAAAAGCAAATGCTCTCAGGAAAGATGGGAGTTAAAACTCTGCAGAATTTACTTGTGCTTCACCTGTAGGATTTGACAAACATCAAAACATTAAGAAAATGTAACTGGGGACTTCCCTGGTAGTCCAGGGGTTAAGACATGGCCTTTTGATTCAGGTTGTTGTAGTTTCTATCCTTGGTCGGGAAACTAAGATGCCAGGAGCCTCTTAGCCAAAAAACCAAAATATAAAACAGAAGCAATATTGTACCAAATTCAATAAAGACTTTTAAAACAGCCCACATCAAAACAAACAAAATCTTTAAAGAAAATTCAACTAAAAGAAGGATATTTTGATTCTATCTGCAGACATTTGCAGAGAAGAAAAGTTATTTTTATAGCCTACAACACTACCTAGGTGTGTTTTATAGGGTGCCTGAAAATTAGTGCTGCAGTGAGAAGGCTGAGAAGAAAGGATCAGCCTGAGAGAAGGTCCAGACAATAGAAAGAGGAGGAGAGGCATCCACTGATGTCTCGGAAATGGAAATCTGGCGCTTGGATAATAGGAGATCCTGATTATTTTATCCTAGGTTTATAAACAAAGCCATCATAACTTCTCAGGTAAAAATAGACCCAGGGCAGAGTCAACCTTTGTGTGACACTTATCTGTCTCTGGGCAAATTCTAGGAGGAAAAAATGAAAAATATATGAATACAAGATTAAGTGTAGAGCTGTTGAATTTTTTTTTAAGAAGCACAACATAAAAGCTTTGCATGGAGTTTATTCAGTATCCTATTGAGGAGTACAGCCTGGAATACAGAGCTCTGAGGAACTGCTCTGAAGAGGTAAGGGGAAAGGTCAGTGTATATATGGTTTGGGGGAAGGGAGTACATTCAAACAAGTACACATCTCAGTTTGCTGCAAGTCACGGGGATTCGATATCTTATGATTTCAGGGCTTCTTTAAGTAAAGAAGATGAAAGAATCCAGGTTCATAAAAAAATTTTCTCCTGAAAATAAATATTTAGAGGCCTTTGTGGCTCAGTTGGTAAAGAATCTGCCTGCAATGCAGGAGACCTGGGTTTGGTCCCTGGGTTGGGACGATCCCCTGGAGAAGGGAAAGGCTACCCACTCCAGTATTCTGGCCTAGAGAATTCCATGGAGAGTCCATGGGCTCACAAAGAGTCAGACACGACTGAGTGACTTTCACTTTCACTTTCTGTCAGTTCTGCTGGAGCACAGTGTGCCTCGTTTCTGATTCCACCATGAACTCCTTTTGGGGTGTATTAAAGGTAGTGACTGCAGTGGATAATGGCTCAATCCTTGTAGAGCTAGATAGCTAGCAACTTTCTTTAGTTGGCAGAGCCTTGGAAGATCCACATGCCAGAAGACAAAACTAAAATTTTCGTGATGAGTCTGATGTCCTTATTCAAAAGAAGACCATCCATGGATTGGTGGGGTACAGTGCCTAACAAGCAGTGGTGCATTCTTTCCTGGGGATTCTGGGCAAGAGCATGTTTTAAAGAAAGTCTATTACCATATGCAAAATTAGATAGCCAGTAGAAATTTGCTGTATGATGCAGGGAGCTCAAATTCAGTGCTCTGTGACAACCCACTCCAGTGTTCTTGCCTGGAGAATCCCAGGGACGGGGGAGCCTGGTAGGCTGCCGTCTCTGGGGTCACACAGAGTCGGACATGACTGAAGTGACTTAGCAGCAGCAGTGACAACCTAGAGGGGTGGGATGGGGTGGGAGACAGGAGGGAGACTCAAGAGGGAGGGGACATTCATATAGCTGTGTCTGATTCATGTGGACGTATGGCAGAAACCAACACAATGTTGTAAAGCAATCATCCTCCAATTAGAAAATTAATTTAAAAAAAAAGAAAGAGGCAATGCAGAAACAGGGCATGATTGGCTCAGAAGTGGGGGACTTCCTTTTAAGTCTAGCAGGTCCTATTTTCTAGGGTAAGTTCAACTAGCTAGAACTGAGTGGAGTATTACGATTGGTGTTAGGTTTCCTTGACAGTGAGGCATTTGTGGTAAATGAAGGCTGACTTAGGTTTAGATTTGTTTTTTGGGCCAGGCCACTGGGGTAGTCTCCATTTTACAGCTCCCCACATATGAATTAATTGCATCAGTGTATGGAATGAAGGGCCCCTGAAAGTAACCATCTATTAGTTTCATGTGCAATATGGCTCATGGTAGAGATAAGAATTTCAATTCTCATATGACATAGCTGAGATCCAAAGATAAGAAGGCTTCCAGTTAGTACTTTGATACAGCTAAGCCTTGAATCTAGTCTCATGAAGCTGGAATCTCTGCTATTATCTCCTTATGTAACCTCAGGCAAGTTACTTCACCTCTTTGCCTCTTAAGTCCTCTCTTGAAAAATGAGAGGCGAAATAAAACAAATGCACATTTCTCCCCAGTTTAATAAAAGCACTTCCCATTTACCCAAACTGAAAAATGAGAGTTATCCTCTGGCTTCTCAGCCTCTCACCCCTACAATCCAACAGAATGTCACACGGGGACCAGCAGTAGTGCTGTCATTCTACATTCTTACAAAACTCTGTTTTTTTTAAACTTAAATAACTAAGCATATTTAAAAGAGATTTACTTACATTGTGATAGAGACTGCAATTTACTTTTTCTGCCAGCCTCCCAGGATTTGATTCCTAGTCTTACTCTATAATAGCCATGAGTGCTAGGGCCAGTTACTTGGTTTCTCAATGCTTCCATTTTCTCATTTATAAAATGGTGATACTACTGACAGCATTGTTATGATGATAATCAAATAACTTGATGAATAAACCACTAATTTTTCTAGTTCAGTCAGTTCAGTCACTGAAATCTGTATACAGAAATCTCAGGAGGCAGGTCAGGTGGTCTGGTATTCCCATCTATTTAAGAATTTTCCACAGTTAGTTGTAATCCACACAGTCAAAGGCTTTGGCATAGTCAATAAACCAAAAGTAGATGTTTTTCTGGAACTCTCTTGCTTTTTCGATGATCCGTGGATGTTGGCAATTTGATCTCTGGTTCCTCTGCCTTTTCTAAATTCAGTTTAAACATCTGGAAGTTCATGGTACAAGTACTGTTAATTTCATGGCTGCAGTCACCATCTGCAGTGATTTTGGAGCCCCTCAAAATAAAGCCTGCCACTCTTTCCACTGTTTTCCCATCTATTTGCCATGAAGCAATGTGATCAGATGCCATGATCTTAGTGTTCTGAATGTTGAACTTTTTCACTCTCTTCTTTCACTTTCATCAAGAAGCTCTTTAGTTCTTCTTTGCTTTCTTCCATAGGGTGGTGTCATCTACATATCTGAGATTATTTATATTTCTCTCAGAAATCTTGATTCTAGCTTTTGCTTCATCCAGCCAGCATTTTGCATGATATACTCTGCATATAAATTAAGCAGGGAGACAATATACAGCCTTGATGTACTCCTTTCCTAATTTGGAACCAGGAGGTTAAAGCGTCTGCCTCCAATGCAGGAGACTGGGGTTCGATCCCTGGGTTGGGAAGATCCTCTGGAGAAGGAAATGGCAATCCACTCCAGTATTCTTGCCTGGAGAATCCCATGGACGGAGAAGCCTAGTAGGTTACAGTCCACGGGGTCGCAAAGAGTGGAAACAACTGAGCGACTTCACCTCACCTGCTGTTCCACATCCAATTCTAACTGTTGCTTCCTGACCTGCATATAGAGTTCTTGAGAGGCTGGTCAGGTGATTTGGTATTCCCATCTCGTTAAGAATTTTCTACGGTTTATTGTGATCCACACAAAGGCTTTGGCATAGTCAATAAAGCAGAAATAGATGTTTTTCTGGAACTCTCTTGCTTTTTCAATGATCCAATGAATGTTGGCAATTTGATCTCTGGTTCCTCTGCCTTTTCTAAAACCAGCTTGAACATCTGGAAGTTCACGGTTCATGCATTGCTGAAGCCTGGCTTGGAGAATTTTGAGCATCACTTTACTAGCGTGTGAGAAAAGTGCAATTGTACAGTAGTTTGAGCATTCTTTGGCATTGTGCTTTCTTTGGGACTTTAATGAAAACTCACCTTTTCCAGTCCTATGGCCAGGGATGATTTTTCCATATTTCCTGGCATATTGAGGGCAGCACTTTCACAGCATCATCTTCTAGGATTTGAAATAGCTCAACCAGAATTCCATCATCTCCACTAGCTTTGCTTGTAGTGATGCTTCCTAAGATTCACTTTACTCTACATTCCAGGATGTCTGGATCTAGGTGAGTGATCACACCATCATCGTTACCCAGGTCATGAAGATCCTTTTTGTATAGTTTTTCTGTGTATTGTTCCCATCTCTTCTTAAAATCTTCTGCTTCTGTTAGGTCCATACCATTTCTGTCCACTATTGTGCCCATCTTTGCATGAAATGTTCCCTTGGTATCTCTAATATTCTTGAAGAGATCTCTAGTCTTTCCCATTTTTCTGCTGTCCTCTATTTCTTTGCATTGATCACTGAAGAAGATTTTCTTATCTCTCCTTGCTATTCTTTGGAATTCTGCATTCAAATGAGTATGTCTTTCATTTCCTCCTTTACCTTTAGCTTTACTTCTTTTCTCAGATATTTGTAAGGCTTCCTCAGACAACCATTTTGCCTTTTTGCATTTCTTTTCTTGCAGATGGTCTTGATCACTGCCTCTTCTCCAATGTCACGAACCTTTGTCCACAGTTCTTCAGGCACTCTGTCAAATCTAATCCCTTCAATCCATTTTTCACTTCCACTGTATAATCAGAAAGGATTTGATTTAGGTCATACCTGAATGGTCTAGTGGCATAATATGGCAGAGTAGAAGGATGTTTGCTCACCTTCTCCTGTGAGAAATTCAAAACTACAACTCACTGCTGAACAACCATTGACTGGAGAATGTTGGATTCCACCAAAAAAAGATACCCCATGTCCAAGGGCAAGGGAGAAGCCCCCAAGAGACTGTAGGAGGGGGAAAATCATGTTTAGAATCATACCCCTTGCCCTCCAGAGACACTCAGAGGGCCAAAACAAAGATCGTGTGCACCAGGACCCAGAGACCCACACAGACTGAGCCAGAAACGTGTTTGAGTGTCTCCTATGAAGATACAGGTCAGCAGTGGACTGCCACAGAAGCAGGGGCTCTGGGGGCAGCAGATCTGGGTATGGCAAAGCCCTCTTGGAGGAGGTCGCCATTAACCCCACCATAGAGCTGCCAGAACTTACATGGGACGGGGAAACAGACTCTTGATGGGCACAAACAGAACCTTGTGCACCAGGACCCAGGAGAAAGGAGCAGTGACCTCACAAAAGACTGACCCAGACTTGCCCGTGAGTGTCCAAGAGTTTCTGGCGAAGGCGTGGGTCAACAGTGGCCTGCTGTAGAGTCGGGGCAACCAGGCAGGCCATTCGTGCATGGGACCTTTTAAAGGAGGTCGTCATTATCTTCACTACCTCCACCATGGTTTGGCCTCAAGTCAAACAACAGTGAGGGAACATAGCCCCACCCATCAACATAAAATTGGATTAAAGATCACTGAGCATGGCCCTGCCCATCAGAACAAGACCCAGTTTCCCCCTCAGTCAATCTCTCCCATCAGGAAGCTCCCATAAGCCTCATCATTATTCATCAGCGGGCAGACAGAATGAAAACCACAATCACAGAAAACTAACCAAACTGATCACATGGACCACAGCCTTGTCTAACTCAATGAAAATGAGCCTCACAGGGCCACCCAAGATGGGCGGGTCATGGTGGAGAGCTCTGACAAAATGTGGTCCACTGGAGAAGGGAATGGCAAACCACTTAAGCATTCTTGCCTTGAGATCCCCATGAACAGTATGAAAAGGCAAAAAGATAGGACACTGAAAAATTAACTCCCCAGGTAGGTAGGTGCCCAATATGCTACTGGAGATCAGTGGAGAAGTGACTCCAGAAAGAATGAAGAGATGGAGCCAAAGCAAAATCAGTACCCAATTGTGGATGTGACTGGTGATGGAAATAAAATCCAATGCTATAAAGAGCAATATTGCATAGGAACCTGGAATGTTAGGTCCATGAATCAAAGCAAATTGGAAGTGGTAAACAGGAGATGACAAGATAAACATCAACATTTTAGGAATCAGCGAACTAAAATGGACTGGAATGGGTGAATTTAACTCAGACGACCATTATATCTACTACTGTAAGCAAGAATCCCTTAGAAGAAATGGAGTAGTCATCATAGTCAACAAGAGAGTCCAAAATGCAGTACTTGGATGCAGTCTCACAAATGACAGAATGATCTTTGTTTGTTTCCAAGGCAAACCATTCAATATCATGGTAATCCAAGTCTATGACCCGACCAGTAATGCTGAAGAAGCTGAAGTTGAACAGTACTATGAAGACCTACAAGACCTTCTAGAACTAACACACAAAGATGTCCTTTTCATTATAGGGAACTGGAATGCAAAAGAAGGAAGTCAAGGGATACCTGGATTTTGCCATACATCAACATGAATCCACCACAGGTGTACACGTGTTGATGTATGGCAAAACCAATACAGCACTGTAAAGTAAAATAAAGTAAAAAAAAAAAAAAAGAGAGAGAGAGAGAGACCTGGAGTAACAGGCAAGTTTGGCCTTGTAGTACAAAATGAAGCAGGGCAAAGGCTAACAGAGTTTTGCCAAAATGCACTGGTCATAGCAAACACATTCTTCCAACAATACAAGAGAAGACTGTACACATGGACATCACCAGATGGTCAATACTGAAATCAGATTGATTACATTCTTTGTAGTCAAAGATGGAGAAGTTCTACACAGTCAGCAAAAACAAGACCGGGAGCTGACTGTGGCTCAGATTATGAACTCCTTATTATTTTCTAATCAGTTACCAAATCAAGAACATCTCCTATCCATATCTCTGGATATCTTCCCCCATTTTATCTTTGCTTTCTATTTCCAATCAGGATGCTTCCCAGAATTCCCTTTAATATCATGATAGAACTAGGGTATAAACACTCCTATGCTTTTCATTTTTCCTTGCTATTTTCTATATACTAAACAATTCAGGTGGGATATGTTTCTCATCTTCAAATGTCCACCACCTTTCTGCTCTTTTGTACCTGTCTTTACTAAAGCAATATATTAATACTCTCATTAATCTTTTCATCTAGAAGACTACAGTGTCTTTGGAGCTTCTACCCCCTTTCTGCTGTGTGTCCTTAGTAATTCTGAGTGAGGAAGGTTTGAGGTACCTCTCCCCCTCCCACATATTTCAGCCCAGTTAGCCACAGACTGATACAGGGACTAACTGACTCGACTGTAGGATATCATGAGACCTCTCAAAGTCTTTATTTTCTCATTCAAGAATTGGGATAATCATTGTTCCTATTTGACTGTGGTACGAATTGGATTAACCAGAGCATGTAAATTAGCACACTGTCTAGCACACTGCAAGTACTCAAGACTGAATATTGCCATCATAATCACGATTATCTCCAGGGGAGTTTGGTAACACCCAGTCTCCTTTCCCCCTGCAGAATACTTTACAGAATGGGTTCAATAACATTCCAGTTCCAAGTTCTGAAAATAACGAGCAAAATATTAAGTATGTTGGTTACGATTATCTCCTAGTAAGGATACTTCTTTCTATGATTGCAGAATCCATTCTTATGCTGGTATTATATCAAACATATTGCATTTTTAAGAACCTCTGGTTCTAAAATATTTTAAATAATTAAACATCTAAAAGAGAGATTGACTTATGCTATGAGAGAGACTGCATTTTACTTCTTTTATAAACGGTCTTATAATAAGTAATTTCAAAAGATATGTTCAAAATAGGAATGCCATCAGGGAAATGTTAGTGCAGATGGAATGATTTTAAAGCTCAAAGTAATTAAGAATCCTTGGCAAGAAGAAACTTTGAAAAAATAGAATCCAATTCTTTACCCATATTAGTTTAATGCTGTATGTACCTTTAATAAACTCTTCTTAATACTTATTTATGATATACCAAAATTTGGGATAAAAGCATATAATTGAAGCCTTTATATTCTGGGTACATCCATTTAAATTATTGATTGAGCCAGTGTCCTATTTTACAATGTTCTACTTTAGTGCAATAAAAATGAACTATTTGGATGTCATTAAGAATGACAACAAGTTCTGGAATTGCTAAGCATTTGGAATAAAAAGAGAGTACACCTAACAATGAGATAGTTTATTGGCTCAGAAAGTCCTTTAAAGTTTCTTGCGCATTAGTGCTATCAATTAGGTTTCTGAGGACTAATCAAATTGCGTGAACGCCTTTGGTTAAAGGCAAATACAACTCCAGTCAATCAAAAGTAACACTTTGCTTAATGAAAAAAATGAGAACAAATGGTATGTTAAAGTAAATCATAATACACAGGGATTCAAAGCATCAAAATAGAAATTATGGTCATTATAAACTAAAATCTCTACTAAGTGTTGTGTCCAAGAAACTATTAATTCAAATCTACAAAATCATCCTTTATTGACTTATTTATTCAAAATTATGAGCATCAACTATATGCCAAAACTCACACTAGTTGTTGCATACCCAAATTATAAAAGAAATATACATGGGATCTGTTCAAGAAGCTGAAAAATTAATGAAATAGACAAAACAAAAAATTATATGGTCTCTTTGCAATTTGAAATTTTAAACCCTTGAAATAAAGAGAAAGAAGTGTTACAGAATAATGGGTGAGTAGAACTTAGATAAGGTAGTACTATTTTCAGAGGATATGATATTTCTGGTGAGGCCAAAATGATTCCAGGAAACTGTCATAAGGAGAGAGATAAGGAGGAGCTTTCCCACAAAGGCAACTTATGTGCATGCCAAGTTCCCAAAGCACTCAAGCTTCTGAAAAACAGGAAGATCAGAGTGGTTAATAAATAAAGGGAAAGATGGATTGAAATGACTTTGGACAGGTAGCTACAAATCAGCTGATGCATACAAATAGCGGTTATATTTTAACCAGTATGCAGTGGGGACCCTTAAAGTCTAGAAGGGAGCAGTTAACAGAGAAATCATACACTGACTTCTACTACATAGCAGATATTGTTCTTCCTAAATCATAGACCAATTCAGGAGGCAATGAAATGGAAGGAAGTTAGGGAAGAGAGGAGGGAGGATGGATAGAAGTGAGAGAAGAGAACACACTGAGACTAGGGGATTAAAGAAGAGAGAAATACAGCTTTTGAAATTGATTTTTAATTTGAGTATCCATTTCCTAAGATTGGAAACCTCAGTTTGTAATCAATGGACAATTTTGTTCAACAAACTTTTATTGATTATTTAATATGTGTCCAGAATTTCCAAATGGATAAAGACTTAATGTAATTGGATTGATAATACAATAATGGACATAATAGATGAAGGGTATGGAAAATGGAATCTCTTTGGTGCAGAGTCAGGTGACTGTTTCATTTGGAAACTAATCTCATTCATTCATAGGAAGACTGTTTTGTATGGTGATCACATGAAACCACGGACAAGGCTCTGTACATTCTGAGGTGTGTAGAATGGAGTCAAATCTACATCCTTTCCTCAAAGAACTCACATCCAGTGGAAGTAAGAGAGTCAATTATAACAGAGTCAAACAGAGATCTGCAGGATTCTGAAGATCCTTCCTATCTGTTACACAGGATATGCAGCTTCATTCATTGATCCACACGAAATGCACTGATCACCTAATTGGTGCCAAGTATCACCAACATGTCTGCTCTAGAATATCACTATTTTATAGAAATTATTTTAAATGTGAAGGAAACTAATATATGCTATGTACCTACATCAGGTCAGATAATACGTTGGGTGGGGTTTCTTTTTGTTTCTATTCATATCAACTTTATAATCACCACCACTCTTCCTTTTTGTGAGGAAACAAAGGCTCATACAGTACACGTGATTTGCCCAAATTCAACTATCTATTAGGGGTTCCCAGGTGGCATTAGTGGCCCTGGGTCAGGAAGATCCTCTGAAGAAGGGAATAGCAACCCACTCCAGTCTACTTGCCTGGAGAATCCCGTGGACAGAGGAGCCTAGTGGGCTACGGACTATGAGAGCACAGAGCCGAACACAGAGTGACTTAGGACTCATGCACACAACTACCTATTAAGCAGCAGAGATAAAATGTGAGTGTTTCGTTGATGTTAAAGCTGTTTTCTCCTAATCTTGACTATCCCTAAATTTTTACTTAGTGAGAAAAGTATTTTATCTCGGGAAAATGGGACATGTTTTGATGCAAATTTTAGAACAATAAGTTTGATGGCAGATTTAGATGTACAAAAATAGGAAGATGTTCAAAAGGTAGAGTTAAGTGGAGGTTAAAATATATCAATAAATAATAACCCCCAAATCAAATCCAAACAACAGGAGGACTGAGACTGAAAGGGATTTAATGGTTTTATATAGAACTGATACATAAGTTTGCCTCTCAAAAAGCAGGGAATCAAGAGGTGGAAAGAAGAGTCTCATTTAGTACTCTGTCCAATTAAACTTTTTGCAAGAATGAATCTGTGTATCACAGATGGAATAAAATAAAATGAATACACCTGTAAGTAAACTCATATTGTTTTCATTGAAATAACTGGGTGATAAGGAGAGCAGTATGGTTTCATGTGTGTGGCAAAGCATTTGGAGACAATTTTTCCTCCATTCTGTGCACGCTCTCTATGAAGTTTTACTAGATAAAGAGATGAACCGTCAAATAACAGAATGGATGGTGGCAGAGCTTTTCATGCTGGCATGGCAGTCGGAGACGTCACTGTAGATAAATTCAGACTAAAGATTCTCGGTCATGACAGGATCCTCAGAGAGCAAGTCACGGATGCCAGATGTAAGGTAGTTGTCAGTTTCTGCTCAGAGGTCAGGAGTCTTGCTTTTCGATTTTATGCTGAGAACTTTTGGAGCAGTTATATCAATCAAAAGGCCCTTGTTTCACCCACAAGGTAAGCACAGACTCTTACCTTTCCCAATGTTTGCTAAGCACGCCCTCAGACTGTTAGTTTTTATACACCCCTTGAGAGGTCTGGTGTGCTGTTTCCATGGCTACTCTTTCTGAAGAGTCCTTTTGGCAATGGTACAACCTGCGTGACTCAGATCTTTTTTAGATGTTTCAGTAGAACTAAGGGCATCTTTGTGAAGAGGCTGTGATTGCCAATGAACCGGGTATATTGTAGTTCTGGATTTGATACTTACGTTAATATCAGGTTTTTTTCTCAAAACCTTTTCCCAAAACATTTACCTTTGGATCAAAAGGTACCTGCATGATTACAGGGAGTAGATCTCATGATATGGAAGGAAAAACCCTGACCCAGAGTCACCAAGTATGTTCAGTTAATAAAACATAAAAGTAGAATTGCCAGATTCTAACTCCTACTTAAGTGAACTGTTCACTTACAGGGTGGTTACCTTATATGAGTCTTTTTGAACAGTGTCTACTTATCCTGAGTCATCAATCATCACATCACCATGAAGCCAAAAGAGATGCACCTTCACAGCCCACCCAGCTATGAACCGAATGTGTTTCTCCAACATTCATAAGTTGAATCCTTAATCCCCAATGTAACGATATTTGGAGATGGAGACTTTGGGATGTAATTGGGTCATGAAATAGAACTCTGAGGATGAGAGATGAAAGAACCTTCTTCACTTACTTCTAATATGTGAGGACACAGCAGAAAGGCATCCATCTGCAAACTAGGAACTCAATTAACCAGCATCTTGATGTTGAACTTCTCAGCCTTTAGAACTGTTAGGGATACATTTCTGTTAAGCCATTCAGTCTATTTTTTAATAGCAGCCTGAACTAAAATATTTCCAGATCAATAGACTTCTTATTTATGATTGAATAAGGAGAGAATAAAACGAAGATCATGGGATCTGGTCCCATCACTTCATGGGAAATAGATGGGGAAACAATAGAAACAGTGTCAGACTATTTTTTTGGGCTCCAAAATCCCTACAGATGGTGATTGCAGCCATGAAATTAAAAGACGCTTACTCCTTGGAAGAAAAGTTATGACCAACCTAGATAGCATATTGAAAAGCAGAGACATTACTTTGCCAACAAAGGTCCATCGAGTCAAGGCTATGGTTTTTCCAGTGGTCATGTATGGATGTGAGAGTGGACTGTGAAGAAAGCTGAGTGCCGAAGAATTGATGCTTTTGAACTGTGGTGTTGGAGAAGACTCTTGAGAGCCCTTGGACTGCAAGGAGATCCAACCAGTCCATTCTGAAGGAGATCAGCCCTGGGATTTCTTTTGAGGGAATAATGCTGAAGCTGAAACTCCAGTACTTTGGCCACCTCATAAGAAGAATAGACTCATTGGAAAAGACTC
Organism: Aepyceros melampus; assembly: GCA_006408695.1. Taxonomy (NCBI): domain Eukaryota; kingdom Metazoa; phylum Chordata; class Mammalia; order Artiodactyla; family Bovidae; genus Aepyceros; species Aepyceros melampus. The sequence goes on along the minus strand of SJXQ01007361.1, from coordinate 328,548 downwards.
TGATGCTGGGAGGGATTGGAGGCAGGAGGAGAAGGGGATGACCCAGGATGAGATGGCTGGATGGCATCATGGACTCAATGGCTGTGAGTCTGAGTGAGCTCTGGGAGTTGGTGATGGACAGGGAGGCCTGGCGTGCTGCTATTCATGGGGTCGCAAAGAGTCGGACACGACTGAGTGACTGAACGGAACTGAAAGTGTTATTCTCTTTAATACCACACAACAGAAATTTAATTCCCCTTCAGATATTTTTCTTTATCTCATTTGTAGTTCCTGAATGTAGCATGGAGACATCAGTCTCAAGTAAACATGGGCATGATTGACTGAATTCAAATCACTCTTTGCCAGTTGGACAAGCTGGAATGGTAAGCCAGGAAGAGCCCAGAAGTTTTATACCTTCCCTTTTACTGTTAATCTCTGGAGAATACATAAACAATTGGGTATAAACCATTCAATAAAGAAGGGGAAAAAAAGATGAATAATAAATCAGCAGAAATGCAGTCCCTTAAAGTCAGCATCATGAGCAAGGGAATTTACAAACATTTTTAGGACACGGTAATTTCTTGTATGGATGTGTGTGTATACATTATATATATATATGTATATACATATATATGTATATATATGTATGTATACACGCAAGTCCATGATCAAATGTATCTGGGAAGCTTGCAATTTCACTTTGAAGTATATAATAAACATTCCCATAATATCAAAGAAAAAATGTGTTTCACTTGTTTAATTCAGGATGTCCCAAACTTATTTGAGCACAGAACTTGTCTTTTTTCCTTTAATATTCAACATTAGCCTGCAGAATACACTTTGGCTCTAAAGGAGAGCAAGTTGAGAATGGTGCCCTACAATTTTTCAGCTCTGTCTAACCATAAGACCTATGAGCTGTCTCCACTTGCTTGCAGAGCCTGTCATTTTGTTTTAAAATAAATATTTTAATCACAATCTCCTGTACAGTTGTCTTCTAATCATAACATAGCCACTTAATGAGTGCTCACATTCACACACATTCTAAAACATCCAAAATAACTATGGCCATGCAGCGAGATAAGAGGACATGATCCTGGGTATCAGGAGACCAAGAGGCCAGGCTAGACGAAATGTATCAATTTTGGAAATTCTGACATCTGAACATTAAGGTGGCAAGAATAAAGTTTAAGCATAGTTGTTAAAAACAAATAGCTTAAATAAATATGAATGAAATGAAAGTTTACACTAGAGTTAAACTAAGTAAAGGGTCATCATTGAATAGTAAGGTCATTTCCAAGAAGATAATATACTGAGACACAGATTGCTAAATATAAGTTTAAAATCTATCTACTTTTGATTTAATTTTTATAGAGACAAAAGATATTTTAGTATATTAATAAATATGTCCTCTTCCACATTTAAAAATTGCACTGTGAAAAACATGTTTCTAAAAAATTATAATCTTTAATTCCATATTTATAAATTTGTGAATCTACTATAAGATGTAAATATATGATAACTCAAAATTGCCTGTTTCTTAGTTTTGGCTGGAAAGTAAAGGTTACTAATAGTAAAAATTTATAATTAATTTATAAAAGTAGGACTACTAAAAATAGTAAGAGTAAAGGAAAGCAACTTTGCATGCAAAGTATGGGAAGAAAAGGGACATAAGTTTATATAAAGAGTAAGCAAGGGATATAGCATGTGTTTTTATAATGAAAAATGAGTAATGCTACCCAAAATAAAATGATTGGCTATTCCAGATTAAAACAAAAAAGAAGAATTCTAAATGGATATAGAATTTTTTCAGAAGATTTGTAGAAAAGAAATGATGTTGTGAGGCCAAAGCTTGCTAAATTAGTTTTTCATCTCACATTTAATGAGTTCAATAATGTACTGATATAAAACTAGAGTTTAATTTTCTCTTGTTAAAGCCATAACATTTTGCAGATTATTGATCCACTCTTAATAAAAGTTTATAAAGTGTTTTTCTTTATATGGCTGTAATCTGTCTAGGAAAGCAAAGACTCTGCACTTTAGAAAATATTTCCTGTTTTTCACATAGCCTTTATTAGGTCTTTGATTACTTAGAAAAACTAAGTCATTTCAATATTAAATAAGCGAAGGTGTTTTTTTTTTACAACCATGTAACTTTCTGTGTTTGCAATGCATATCTTCTCATTTTCACTTTGGCTAAAGGTATAACTATTGTTTTACAGTGACTTATGCTCCTGTTTGATCCAATTTTTAAACCTATCGGCATTTCAGAAAAATTTCCCCAAATCAAATTTTGGATGAAGTCTTTTCAAACTTGCACTAATTTGGGGATTTTCCAGAGGGCTCCTTGAAAATCTCAAAAGCTGTACTTCCTCCTTATGAAAGAGAAATGTTTATCAATATTTAGGCATCTGAAGTGAGCAGCAGGCTCATTGGAAAAGACCCTGATGCTGGGAAATATTGAAAGGAGAAGGAAAGAGGGTGACAGAGGTTTTTTTTTTTACAACCATGTAACTTTCTGTGTTTGCAATGCATATCTTCTCATTTTCACTTTGGCTAAAGGTATAACTATTGTTTTACAGTGACTTATGCTCCTGTTTGATCCAATTTTTAAACCTATCGGCATTTCAGAAAAATTTCCCCAAATCAAATTTTGGATGAAGTCTTTTCAAACTTGCACTAATTTGGGGATTTTCCAGAGGGCTCCTTGAAAATCTCAAAAGCTGTACTTCCTCCTTATGAAAGAGAAATGTTTATCAATATTTAGGCATCTGAAGTGAGCAGCAGGCTCATTGGAAAAGACCCTGATGCTGGGAAATATTGAAAGGAGAAGGAAAGAGGGTGACAGAGGATGAGATGACGGCATCACCCATGTAATGGACAGAAACTTGGGCATACTCAGGAGATGGTGAGGGACAGTGAAGCCTGGAGTGCTGCAGTCTGTGGGGTCGCGAAAATGTGGACACAACTTGGCAACTGAATAAGAAGAAGACATATTTGATGCTAAATTGCATAGGAAAGATTGTCAAATAAATGACGTTTAACTTCCTTAGATTATATGACACCTGTGAAAGTGTTAGTCAGTTAGTTTTTTCCGACTCTTTGAGACTCCATAGACTGCAGCCTGCCAGGTTTCTCTGTCTCTGGGATTTTCCAGGAGAGAATACTAGAGTAGGGTGTCATTCCTGGGGATCTTCCCAACTCAGGAATCAACCCCTATGTCCCAGGTTGGCAGGCGATTCTCTACTGTCTGAGCCACTAGGGAGGCTTCTTATATTTAAATAGGTATATGTTANGATTATCCCCATGCCTCAGTCCCAAGCATCCTATATCCTGCATTGAACCTAGACCGGCAGTTCATTTCACTTATGATATCATACATGTTGCACTGCCATTCTCCCAAATCACCCCACCCTCTCCCTCTCCCAGAGAGTCCAAAAGGCTGTTCTATACATCTGTGTCTCTTTCTTTTTTTATTCTGAAAGCTTTCTTGGACTATTTGATGAGCCCTGGTAATTTATTTATCTTCTTGAAAGTAGATGAGGATACTGATTGAGATCTTTGCATATATGAACAGTTTATCACCTCTCATTCAACTTTGCTTTAGGGTTAGTAGGCAAAATCCAACCATTACGGGTTAAAGCCTCACAAACACCAGAAAGTTTGAGTGGAGCTGACTCTGAGATGTTGGGAGCCAAACAGATTCCTTCATTCTCCCCAGTTTTTCTAATTTACTAACAAGAGCAACAAAAAAACTACTGATGTTTTGCCTTGGAGAGGAGAGATAGTCTACACCCTCTGTGATCTGCACGATAAGAGAATTATCTGAAATCTGTAAAAAGCAGAAGAGACTGTTCAGTTTTCTTTCAGAGCACTCCTGGGATTCATATTTTATTAATGTTGTCTATGCTATCTTACAATTCTTGGGAGTGGAGGTTAATCTTTAGATTTTTGTTTAGTAGAGATACAAATAATTTCTGTCCAGTAGAAAAGATGATCTTAGAGATGATAGCTTGTGTTCCAGATGGACATTAACCAGCTGTGTATATAACCTAGCATGCCTACCCTACCATAATCTCTATTAAATTGCCTCCCTATAACTTTATTAACTCCCTCATTAGTTGAATGTAATATCTTTGACATGTGTTCATTTTGTAATTATATGAGAGTCATGCTCTTATCTTTTGGAATATTAAATTGAATAGCTGTTAAAACCTAATCAGGTGACCAGGAACAAGTCCATGGCCTGATAAAATAAGACTTATTGATTTGCAGCCAGGGAGTACATTCCAGAGGAATTCTGCTGGGCCAGAGGGAGGAAGGAAGTGTCTTTTATAAGATTTGGCTTTTCACTGAAGGACTCTAAGGAGGTAGCTCAGTGGAAAAGAATCGCCTGCCAATGCAGGAGACTCAGCAGAGTGGGTTCAATCCCTGGGTCAAGAAGACCCCCTGGAGGAGGAAATGGCAACCCACTTTATTAATCTTTCCTGGAAAATCTCACGGGCAGAGGAGTCTGGTGGGCTACAGTCCATACGATTGCAGAGAATCAGGCACAACTGAGCACACACACCCCTTCAATCCAGGACTGCTTGCTTTTTCTGAAGCAGGTTTAGAAGAAATGGGATTGACTAGGCACTGGATCTGCCTTAAAGTGAGGAAAACTTGGCATTTCAATATTCCCAGTAATAAGTGAAAATTGCTAAATGGCCCTGGAGCATCACTGATAAGAAAGCAGTAGTCAGTTGAAGAGGAACAGGTGGTAGCATTTTACAACAGCTCTGTGATCTAGAGTGAAACGATGTTTTCTGCTAACTTTAAAGCTGGCTTTTTCTGTTTGTTTACACAGCTTGAAGAATGGCCAAGTGCTCTTTTCCTTTTCGGTTTGAGGCGACTTTCCCTCTTTCCGTCTTGGGTAGGCTTTTAACTCTTTCCTGGCACGAGAAGGTGGGAGGTGGAAGGTGAGGTAGATATTCAACACCTTACCAACTTTTAAGTCTTCTCTCTTTTAAGTCCTATTTTTTTCTCTCTGGTTATCTATGCAACATTCTATTTCTGAGTCTAGAGAGGGGTCAGCAAACTTTTTCTGTAAAAGGCCAGAGAAAAAGTATTTCAGATTTTGAAGGCCAGATGGTCTTAGTCACAACTACGTACTTCTACCATTATAACAAGAAAACATCTAAAGAAAATTCGTACATAAATAGCTGTGTTCTAATAAAATTTGTTTATAAAATCAGACAGTGGACTGGACCATAGTTGCACATTGGGTCCATGGCCATAGTTGCTAATCCTGATCTAAGGTTTCTCTCTGTTTCTCCCAAAGTGATCAGCTCCTTTTTTTTTTTTTTTAACCATTATCCCTATAACATCTTTTCTTAGCTGTGACTTCCTTTGCTGATTCATCCTTCAACATTCTCATTTGATTTTGATGTTTCAGAAATTCCTGAAAGATATACTAATAGTCCATCTTACTTTCACCTCACTGTTACAACTTTTACATTTCTTTTATCATCTTTTTAAGCAAGGTCTCTTATGAGATATGAGATAACTTCTTGGGCTCAACTTGTTATCTTGAACTGGAGACAGTATAAAAACTTTTTAATAGAAGTGAGTCAAAATAAAATACTTGCATTGCTCATTAAGGTATGCATAGAATGGTTATTTTATCACTATCAGCATTTCTTAAGGTTCCAAATTTTCATACTGGATAATGCTGGCATAGTTTTTCATCTAAAAGAGCTTCATGTCCCAGAAAAGCTGAAAATAGGTTTAAAAAAACAGGGTTAAGAGAATAAATATATTAACAACAACAACATACATTTGCTCGGTACTGGTAAATGTTTAAGTGAAGCAATACTACAAAAGAGATCTGATTCTGAAAAATTAGTTTTTGTTGTTGTTGTTGCTCAGTCGCTAAGCAGTGTCTGACTCTCTGTGACCTTATGGACTGCAGCAAGCCAAGGTCATCTGTCCTCCACTATTTCCTAGAATTTGCTCAAATTCATTGAGTGGGTGATGCTGTCTAACCATCTCATCCTCTACTGCTCCCTTGTTCTGCCTTCATTCTTTCCCAGCATCAGGGTCTTTTCCAATGAGTCAGCTCTTTGCATCAGGTGACTGAAGTATTAGAGTTTCATCTTCAGCATCAGGGAATGAATGAATATTCAGAGTTGGTTTCCTTTAGGATTATTATGTACATAGAAAAAACTTTAAAATCAAACATTTCTGTTTGGATCTCAATCATCACCTCTTTTTCTTTAGGTTCTTTTATAAAGATACAGATACAAAAATACCAAATACAGATGTACAGGTTTTGTAAATAATGATTCACTCATTTTCTAATGTACAGAACTTTCTGAAAAATCTAAATTGGGGAGAACGTCTGGGAATTCAGGCTAAAGTAAGGACATTCTACTATTTATTGCAAATCTACTCTTTAACTTCCATCTGTGGGAAGAACTGAGTTTTGAAGCAGATTCCAAGTATATTCACCCAGCCAGATGCATGGATTGTTGCAAGTTTCTTCAGAAATCCAGTAACTATCAAACTATAGATGTGCCTCCAGAAGGAGAAATGGAGGGGAAGACTTGGCGCACGGTAACAATGCAGGAAAGGGTGAAACAGTTCTTGCTTTTGAGGCACAGCAATGCTACCCACTGCTAAAAGGACCAAGTGGATATTAATCCATTTACCAGTTACATGAGTTATTCTTTCAATCATGTAGTACATACAGGGTGGAAAGAGAAACAGACTCTCTTCTCTGTTCTCCTTATTGTGAAAAGAAATGAAGATCTCTTTGCTTATGGTAAAGGAAAGCAGAGCTAAGAAGAAAAGGGCTCCTCCATTCCCTCAAAACTCGTAAAAGAAAAGTGAATTGTAATATAAATGCAACTAACATTCTACTAAACATCTTTTAATCTATAATTCTATAATGCAGATACAGTCAAACTCTTCTCTCTCTCTTTTTTAACCTAAAAACATGTGGAAGATTTCACAAAAGAAAGGAAACTTGGGAATTATAAGTAAATAGCTAAATACCTGGGTTTACCTAAAAGAGTGAAATCAGCCATAAACTAGTTAACAATGTGCGTATCTTTAGGGTATGACTTTTCCAAGCTGATCATTTTAGAACTGGTGACTGGCAGGCTAGAATCACATATGCAGAATCTTTAAGGTATCTTCTTCAATAGCATCCTGACAGACAGTAATTAGGTTTAGACTCCAGCAGCCTGCAGCTGAGGCTGTATCACATGGTGATGGATACTTAAGCATCACAGCATGACTCACAGAAGGTAAAAAGTAAAATGAATCATCTTGGCTCCCTCTCCTTATTTTGGAGGGGAAAAAAATGGAATAAGCTCCCACTTCCACTTGAGAAAAAATTGAAAGTTAAGCTCCCAATGTCCTACGATAAAAGCAATATTTCAAAGAGGTTTAGATTTGTGGCTGTTGCTAAAATCGAACCTGAAATTACAAGACTTCATCAAAGCCAATCAACCAGTTAATTGTACTTTTTTCCATTGAATCAGTTCTGCATCATACAGCAACCTTATTATACACACAATATATAAATTCACCATTACTATTTTAGGTATAAAAGCAAGCAAAGGGTGAAATAAATGAACTCTCTTTATGTGGTCTATAATTACTAATGAGGAGTAAGAACCAAGTACACCATTCCTTTGTGCTGCCAACTAAAGAATGTCACTCTCCCTCTGGCTCTACAAGGATTATGTCAGTAGCCACTGCAGCTGCTGACCTCCAATACCCCCTGAAAGCAGTTCAGGGTGAGGATCAAAAATAAGGCACTGTGCTCTGGGAAAAACTGGCAGAGCAGGCCTTCAGGTAGGTATTTTCAGAAGAAAAATTTTTGAACCCAATTTTCTGTGTTTTTTCATACTTAGAGAAGCACTAAAATCTTTAATGAAGACAGCTACTCTTTGTGACCAACAGCAATGTTCTACTGAGGTTCATGCCTCATTGCATTCACCCCCAAACCAAAACTGTATATATGCGGACCACCCCCTGGGCTTCCCTGGTGGCTTAGCTGGTAAAGAATCCATCTGCAGCTCGGGACACCTGGGTTTGATCCCTAGGTTGGGAAGTTCCCCTGGAGAAGGAAAAGGCTACCCACTCCAGTACTGTGGCTTGGAGAATTCCATGGACTGTGTAGTCCATGAGGTCGCAAAGAGTCAGATAGGACTGAGCAACGTTCGCTTTTTTGCTTGACCACTCCCCTTATCTTTTCAGCTCACTGAGATATTCTGTCCTCTGGGCTGCAGTCCTCAGTAAGTTTCCAAAGAAAACTGAAACTCACAGTTCTCACAC
>SJXQ01007361.1:309210-320125 GCA_006408695.1 Aepyceros melampus | reverse complement strand
CTGCTTAATTCATTATTGTTTAAACATTATTTATTATTTTGTCCATGGCAACTTGACACTGAATTTCTATCCAGCATGCATAACCCCTCCTTTCCCCACCATCACCATCATTCTCAACTTAGATATCATCAAGAGGAAATAATAACTCATTGGATTTTTAAAAGCGGTATGTTACAAGAAAATTTTTAAATACAGTAAAACCATAACTCTCATACAAGTAAAAAGTGAACATGGAGCAAATTAATTAACATTAATTAATGAGGGATTGAGCAAAGGCATTAAAAATTGGTTCAAAGGAGAAGCCAAAGAGAAGAAACATACATAGGCAATAAAGCAATGATGAATTGGTATGTTAATAAATGTAAAACTGGCTCCTTTTTCAGGAGTTGAGGGATCTGTATACCTTCACTGGGAAAAAATACACTTGCATATCTATGGTCGGGAATACTTTGCATCAGTATCAATTTTCTAAACTTGCAGAGCCATAACATAGCTTGAAAAAATGAAGTGCACAAAATACTCTAGACTTAGATATGGTAGAAAGCTGTGCTATACAGTGGTTAGCATTCCATAAAATATGAAATCTTGCTTTTTGTTTATTTCTTGATAGGAACAAGAGCAAATTTAGATTTCAGTTCAACAAAACCACTAAACAGAAAATTATGTACATGTTTGATGGATCATACACATTTTAACTCACTCTATTGTGTGCATATGGAAGATAAACCCAAAGGTAACCAGATAACTTGCTTTGTAACTACTGATGAAGCAGAAGTCCTCTACTATTCATTGATTTCTTTATTATTATTTCTTATACATTCAGTCATCAAGATCTGACCTGTTGATTCGCCTTTTGTACGTTCCTTACACCTCACCATTATTTTTCATCTTCATCTTAGCCCACCATTTTTAGCCCAGCCATTCAGTCAGTAAATCATTCAGCAGTTGGGTTATGATACCACTGGGTCTCACTTCTTTGAATATCTGTTTACTGATGGACACACTACTGTTAGTGGAAATAAATTTTCATGGGACTCTCCAATAAAAAATCTTTTAAGACTTTTTAGCCTTACATTCAAGGGCAATTGGTTAATGGAAAAGCAACTACAACATGCATGAGCCAACTTAAACCCTTTTTTAAAAATCAAGCTAGTAGATATTTAAACAAAGGGAAAAATCAAACCTGGTTTATGGTGAGTAAAATTCAGATAGGTCAACAAGTATGTAAAATGGAAAATTTTTCCAAAAGAGTTTTAGAGGCTACTATGGTGCCTGCAGCCATGAAATTAAAAGACGCTTACTCCTTGGAAGAAAAGCTATGACCAACCTAGATAGCATATTCAAAAGCAGAGACATTACTTTGCCAACAAAGGTCCATCTAGTTAAGGCTATGATTTTTCCTGTGGTCATGTATGGATGTGAGAGCTGGACTGTGAAGAAAGCTAAGCACCGAAGAATTGATGCTTTTGAACTGTGGTGTTGGAGAAGACTCCTGAGAGTCCCTTGGACTGCAAGGAGATCCAACCAGTCCATTCTGAAGGAGATAGGCCCTGGGATTTCTTTGGAAGAAATGATGCTGAAGCTGAAACTTTAGTACTTTATATTCAAAAGCAGAGACATTACTTTGCCAACAAAGGTCCATCTAGTTAAGGCTATGATTTTTCCTGTGGTCATGTATGGATGTGAGAGCTGGACTGTGAAGAAAGCTAAGCACCGAAGAATTGATGCTTTTGAACTGTGGTGTTGGAGAAGACTCCTGAGAGTCCCTTGGACTGCAAGGAGATCCAACCAGTCCATTCTGAAGGAGATAGGCCCTGGGATTTCTTTGGAAGAAATGATGCTGAAGCTGAAACTTTAGTACTTTGGCCACCTCATTCGAAGAGCTGACTCATTGGAAAAGACTTTGATGCTGGGAGGGATTGAGGGCAGGAGGAGAAGGGGATGATAGAGGATAAGATGGCTGGATGGCATCACTGATTCGATGCCATCCAGCCATCCATCTCGAGACATCCATCTCGGAGTCTGAGTGAACTCTGAGAGTTGGTGATGGTCAGGGAGGCCTGCCGTGCTGTGATTCATGGGGTCGCAAAGAGTCGGACACGACTGAGTGACTGAACTGAACTGAGATCTCAACTTTTAAAATTTCTTCTATAAGGGATAGAAATGATTTTTAAAAGAGATTTCCATGTTTACCGAAAGTTCAAAATTCATTGTCTTTGTCTGCACTGTGGCAGTATGCTACAGCTTCAGCGTGATTTAGAAGACCTTAGCTGAAGTTTTGGCTCATTCCTTCTCAGTTGCGTCACGTTGGTCAAAGTGTTCAGATACTCTCAGCTACATTTCTTGTTTTGTAAAATGGAGATACAAAGGATAACAACCCTACTTACTCTCCAGGGTTATTGTAAGAAGGACTGGAGGTTGAAAATACTGAAATAATTACTAACTGATAAAATACTGTTCAGATACGAATAGTACTAAAAGCTATGTGCTGTGCTTAGTCACTCAGTCCTGTCCGACTCTTTGGGACCCCCTGGACTGTAGCCTGCCAAGCTCCTCTGTCTGTGGGATTCTCCAGGCAAGAACACTGAAGTCGGTTGCCATGCCTTCCTCCAAGGGATTGTCCCAACCCAGGTCTCCCACATTGAAGGTGGATCCTTTTTCATCTGAGCCACCAGGGAAGCTATAGTGCTAGCTTTTGCCTCTTCCACATAATTTATTCTTCACTGTACAAATTTTGTAATTACCGGTGATAGAAGTTAATAATAAATTTTACCATAAACTGCCTCATGTTGAAGACTTCCTGCCATTTTCTTCCAAGAACAAATACACTGTTGCCTTTTCCCCAAGAACAAAAGTTGTTCAGTCCTAGGTTTCCATGAAGAGTGTGTCAGTTGTTTGATGTAACTGTTTTCATCAATCATCAATTTCTTACTCACAATTTTACTAAGTTACACTAGATTTTGACATTCAAATTTCATTTAAAGGATATTCAAACAGATAAAAACTTAGAAATAGCTGGAAATTTTTTTATGGAATATAACAAGAGGGATTTTTAAAAATATAACTTAGGTCACAATTTAGAAATATAATGCATTGTATCAAAACAAATCACAACAAATGACTATGTAAAATGCAATGTCTTATCTTCAACTATTACAAATTTTATTTAATCTAAGTGAATAAAGTATCACACAAAGTTAAAGGCAATTAATATCTTATTAAATATCTACCAAGTGTCAGGCACAGTTTTGAGTTACCCTGTCTTGGGTTAAATTCTGTGGAGATGCTTTACTGAGTTATAAAAATTATTGTGAATGCCAGTACCATAATGTCTTGATGACTGTGGCTTTGTAGTAAAGCCTGAAGTCAGGCAGGTTGATTCTTCCAGTTCCATTCTTCTTTCTCAAGATGGCTTTGGCTATTCGAGGTTTTTTGTATTTCCATACAAATTGTGAGATTATTTGTTCTAGCTCTGTTTTTCTGTCTTTGTGCCAGTACCATACTGTCTTGATGACTGTGGCTTTGTAGTAAAGCCTGAAGTCAGGCAGGTTGATTCCTCCAGTTCCATTCTTCTTTCTCAAGATGGCTTTGGCTATTCGAGGTTTTTTGTATTTCCATACAAATTGTGAAATTATTTGTTCTAGCTCTGTGAAAAATACCGCTGGTAGCTTGATAGGAATTGCATTGAATCTGTAGATTGCTTTGGGTAGTATACTCATTTTCACTATATTGATTCTTCCGATCCATGAACATGGTATATTTCTCCATCTATTAGTGTTCTCTTTGATTTCTTTCATCAGTGTTTTATAATTTTCTATATATAGGTCTTTAGTTTCTTTAGGTAGGTATATTCCTAAGTATTTTATTCTTTTCATTGCAATGGTGAATAGAATTGATTCCTTAATTTCTTTTTCTACTATGATCTTGACTTTTTGAATGTTGAGTTTTAAGCCAACTTTTCCACTCTCCTCTTTCACTTTCATCAAGAGGCTCTTTAGTTCCTCATTTCTTTTTGCCACAAGGGTGGTGTCATCTGAGTTTAAAGATATTTCTCCTGGGAATCTTGATTTCATCCAGCCTGGCATTTCACATGATGTCTTGAGCATATTAGAAATAAGCAGAGTGACAATATACAGCCTTGAGGTACTCCTTTTCCTGTTTGGAACCAGTGTGTTGTTCCATGTCCAGTTCTAACTGTTGCTTCTTGACCTGCATACAGATTATTCAGAAGGCAGATCAGGTGATCTGGTATTCCCATATCTTGAAGAATTTTCCACAGTTTGTGGTTACCACAAAGGCTTCAGCTTAGTCAATAAGGCTAAAGAGATGTTTTTCTGTGATTTCTTGCTTTTTCTATGATCCAGTGGTTGTTAGCAATTTGATCTGTAGTATCTCTGCCATCTGTAGTATCTCTAATTCAAACTTGAACATCCAGAAGTTCACAGTTCATGTACTGTTGAAGCCTGGCTGGGAGAATTTTAAGCATTACTTTGCTAGTGTGTGAAATGAGTGCAATTGTGCTACTGCAATTGAGCATTCTTTGGCATTGCATTCCTTTGGGATTGGAATGAAAACTGACCTTTTGAGTCCTGTAGCCACTGCTGAGTTTTTCAATTTGCTGGCATTTTGAATGTAGCACTTTCAAGGCATAATCTCTTAGGATGTAAAATAACTCAATTGGAAATACATCACCTCCACTAGCTTTGCTCAAAATGATGCTTCCTAAGGCTCACTTGATTTTGCATTCCAGGATGTCTGGCTCTAGGAGAGTGATCACACCATTGTAGTTATCTAGGTCATGAAGACCTTTTTTGTATAGTTCTCTGTATTCTTGCCACCTCTTCTTAATATCTTCTGCTTCTCTTAGGTCCATACCATTTCTGTGCTTTATTGTGCCCATCTTTGCATGAAATATTCCCTTGATATCTCTTATTTTCTAAAGATATCTCTAGTCTTTCTCATTCTATTATAATTTTCCCTTTTTTTTTTTTTTTTTGCAGTGATCATCAGGAAAGGCTTTCTTATCTCTCCTTGCTATTCTCTGGAACTCTACATTCAAATGGGTATATCATTCCTTTTCTCCTTTGCCTTTCAGTTCAGTTCAGTTGCTCAGTCATGTCCAACTCTTTGCGACCCCATGAATTGTAGCACACCAGGCCTTGCTGTCCATCACCAATTCCCAGAGTTCACTCAGACTCACGTCCATCGAGTCACTGATGCCATCTAGCCATTTCATCCTCGGTCGTCCCCTTCTCCTCCTGCTCCCAATCCCTCCCAGCATCAGGGTCTTTTCCAATGAGTCAACTCTTCGCATGAGGTGGCCAAAGGACTGGAGTTTCAGCTTTAGCATCGGTCCTTCCAAAGAAATCCCAGGGCTGATCTTCTTCAGAATGGACTGGTTGGATCTCCTTGCAGTCCAAGGGACTCTCAAGAGTCTTCTCCAACACCACAATTCAAAATAATCAATTCTTCAGCACTCAGCTTTCTTCACAGTCCAACTCTCACATCCATACATGACCACAGGAAAAACCATAGCCTTGACTAGACGGACCTTAGTCGGCAAAGTAATGTCTCTGCTTTTGAATATACTATCTAGGTTGGTCATAACTTTTCTTCCAAGGAGTAAGCGTCTTTTAATTTCATGGCTGCAGTCACCATCTGCAGTGATTTTGGAGCCCAAAAAAATAAAGTCTGACACTGTTTCTACTGTTTCCCCATCTATTTCCCATGAAGTGATGGGACCAGATGCCATGATCTTCGTTTTCTGAATGTTGAGCTTTAAGCCAACTTTTTCACTCTCCTCTTTCACTTTCATCAAGAGGCTTTTTAGTTCCTCTTCACTTTCTGCCATAAGGGTGGTGTCATCTGCATATCTGAGGTTATTGATATTTCTCCCAGCAATCTTGATTCCAGCTTGTGTTTCTTCCAGTCCAGCGTTTCTCATGATGTACTCTGCATATAAGTTAAATAAGCAGGGTGACAATATACAGCCTTGACGTACTCCTTTTCCTATTTGGAACCAGTCTGTTGTTCCATGTCCAGTTCTAACTGTTGCTTCCTGACCTGCATACAGATTTCTCAAGAGGCAGGTCAGGTGGTCTGGTATTCCCATCTCTTTCAGAATTTTCCACAGTTTATTGTGATCCACACAGTCAAAGGCTTTGGCATAGTCAAGAAAGCAGATATCAATGTTTTCCTGGAACTCTCTTGCTTTTTCCATGATCCAGCGGATGTTGGCAATTTGATCTCTAGTTCTTCTGCCTTTTTTAAAATCAGCTTGAACGTCTGGAAGTTCACGGTTCACGTATTGCTGAAGCCTCGCTTGGAGAATTTTGAGCATTACTTTCCTAGCATGTGAGATGAGTGCTATTGTGTGATAGTTTGAGCATTCTTTGGCATTGCCTTTCTTTGGGATTGGAATGAAAACTGATCTTTTCCAGTGCTGAGTTTTCCAAATTTGCTGGTACATGTAGCATCAATTTCAGCTAACTACATGTAAGGAAATTCCTGGTTTTAGAGCTTTAAACATTTTATTTATTTTCATTGCATTCTTTTCTCATTTTTTAAAAAAATTTTTATTTTTACTTTATTCTACTTTACATTACTGTATTGGTTTTGCCATCCGTTGACATGAATCCGTCTCGGGTGTACATGAATTCCCAATCCCAAACCACCCCCACCTCCCACAGAACAAAAATGCTTCACACTCAACTAGTCAAGCTGACTTAAGATAGTTAAGCACTATCTTAAGAGACATGAAAAAGCACTTTAANAATAGTAACGATATTTCTGGGACTTTTTCTGGTGTTGTAGGCAGTGTGGGGTCACTTCCAAGGCGGTTCTCGCTGTTCAGTTTCCTCTGTTTGCTGGTCTTTTCAGTGTCCTATTTCCGCCCTGACACAGAGGGGTGGTGTCAGTCACTCTTTTGTTTTTTTTTTCTTTTTTAGGCTCACTTGGTCAGTCGCGCTGTGGGGAGGGAGGGATGCTGCTACCATATAGCTCTGGTGTGTATTCGCAGTGTCTTAGTCCCGCTGGGCCTGCCCCTACACCCGGCGCACAGCACTCAGGCTCTACATTTCTCCGCCGGGGACCGTCTGAGGCCGGCCCTGGGCTGCAGGCACCTCCCTGGTCTAAGCCTCTCAGGCTCGGTGCCCAGGTAGTCGCAGACTCGATTGGGCCCGTGCTTTGTGCCCTTCCCAGGACCCAGCAGCTCAGGTGTTCGGCTGGCTAGCGCAGTAGCACGGCTTATCGCCCTCTCCTGCTGCTCAGTTTTCCGGGTGTAACCCGGGACTCTTTGTCAGGGAAATTGTTATCTGTCCAGCACCCCGGGAAGTCTCAGTTAGCAAAGAAGCCTGCTTGCAGTTTGATCAGCAAAGTCCCTCCGGGGCTGCGATTGCCACGTTCTAGCCCTTACGGCTCTGGCTGCCTGTCGCCGGTGGGGGCTGGTGGGCAGCCAGCTATTTCTGTTCCATCCTTTGTTCTGTGCCCGGTCCTGGCGGTGTCTTATGTTGAAGCTTTTCGCGTGGTAACTCTCCCACAGTCTGGTGTGCTAGCCCGAGTTAGTTCGCTCCGGTTACGCGCGGGCGTTCCGGCCGGATTCTTAAGAAGCGCTGCCGCCCGAGTCTCCCGCGCCTCCTTGCCCAGCCCCCACTTGCTAGTGGCGGATGCAGGCGCCTGCTCTGCCTCTCCACCGGGGGAATCACCGCCGGCTCGCAACCTGCTGGTCTCAATCACCATTCATTTTTCCTCCCTGCCATGTGCCTCCAAGACTCGCCACAGATTCGGCAGTGAGAGTGTTCCCGGCGTTTGGAAACTTCTCTCCCTTTAAAACTCTCTTCCCGGGACAGGACTCCCTTCCCGGGACGGAGCTCCCTCCCCACCTCCTTTGTTTCTCTTTTCATCTTCTGTGTTTTTCCTACCTGTTTTTGAAGACAATGTTCTGCTTTTCTGGATGCCTCATGTCCTCTGCTCGCATTCAGAAGTTGCCCTGTAGAATTTACCCAGCGTTGAGATGTTCTTTTGATGAATTTGTGCAGGAGAAAGTGGTCTCTCCCTCCTATTCCTCCGCCATCTTAGGCGCCCCCCGCCCCGAGACAAAATTCTTGATGATTCTGTTTTAGAAGATGTTTCAAGAATAAGAGGATGGTTCCCTAGAAACTGTGTAGAAAAGTGCCCCTGTGATGCCGAACCAGATCAAGCCCCAGAGGGCGAGAAGAAAAATAGATAGCCGCTTTAGAAGTAAAATTCCTCTCAGTACGCTCCGTTACTTGAAAACTGTACATATTACTAAAGAATTATGCAATGAGCCTACTCTGGTTAAGGTGTTCTTTCCCTCAAAGGTGCCCTAGTGCCATGATCTGGATATTTTTATGACCACTTTGAAATGGAGAAGCCATTTTGCACATGCCTTTGAATTCCTGCACCTCTCTGCCACCTCTCCCCCTCCCCAAAAGGAAAAACACTTCACCCCAGGGAGTCAGTTGCATTTTCTCTAGGATTTTGTGTGCGCTGCACACAGTGGACCTGATGTGCAGATAGAGTTCCCCCTCTACCAGGAGCATCTGCATGCGATGCTTTATCCTCTGTCCCCCTCAGCCGAATTTCTGATATTCTAGATACTATAGAACTGAACTTGTCAGATTCAATGTAAGCTCAGATTTTATTACCTGTCTTTTAATAATGATGATTTTGTCAAATCAAATAAAGATCAATGGCTGTTCTGTATTAAAAAAAAAAAGTGCTGACAAGGATTTAGAGTAAATGAAATTCTCACACACTGATAGAAGTTAAATGTTTCAGCCATTTTGGAAACCTTAACTTCATAAAGTTAGGCACACACACACACACACACACACACACACATGTACACACACCTACTCAATGACACAGCATTTCTATTCCTAGATATTTACTCAAGAAAAGTGAGAAAATGTGGCTATAAGAAGACTTTCCTTGTGGCTGAGATGGTAAAGACTCTGCCTGCAATGCAGGAGGACCCAGGTTCAATTCCTGGGTCAGGAAGATCCCCTGGAGAAGGAATAGAAGTTAAATGTTTCAGCCATTTTGGAAACCTTAACTTTCATAAAGTTAGGCACACACACACACACACACACACACACACGTACACACACCTACTCAATGACACAGCATTTCTATTCCTAGATATTTACTCAAGAAAAGTGAGAAAATGTGGCTATAAGAAGACTTTCCTGGTGGCTGAGATGGTAAAGACTCTGCCTGCAATGCAGGAGGACCCAGGTTCAATTCCTGGGTCAGGAAGATCCCCTGTAGAAGGAAGTGGCAACCCATTCCAGTATTCTTGGCTCAAAAGTCTCATGGACAGAGAAGCCTGGTGGGCTATAGTCCATGGGGTCCCAAAGAGTTGGACATGACTGAATGACTAACACACACATAAGACATCAATGTTTGTACAGCTATTTTCATTTTCCAAACAGGAAATCATCTAATGTTCATCAACATGTGAATGTCTAAACAAAACATGGAATATTCGTATAATACAATATTCCTCGGCAATAAAAATCAATCGACTACTGGTATATATAGCAACATAAATAAATCTAAATATTATACTGAGGGTAATAAATCAGACACAGAAATGTAGATACAATACTTACTTTAGAATTCTACAACTCCAAATTGGTGATAGTGTTTTTAGGGGTTTAGAGTTGACTGCAAAGGGACATGAAAGAATTTTCTCCGGTAGTGAAAATGGTTTGTATCTTGACTGAAGTAGTGGTTACATGGTGTAAATATTTGTCAAAGCTCATTGAACTCATCACTTAAAATATATGCATTGTATTGTATGTGTATTCAATGAGTTGAATTTAAAAAAAGGAAAAGAGGAACCACTTACAAAACCAGTGTATATATGAAAAATCTTTAAAAGTTATTTACAATATCCGGTAGTGAAAATGGTTTGTATCTTGACTGAAGTAGTGGTTACATGGTGTAAATATTTGTCAAAGCTCATTGAACTCATCACTTAAAATATATGCATTGTATTGTATGTGTATTCAATGAGTTGACTTTTAAAAAAGGAAAAGAGGAACCACTTACAAAACCAGTGTATATATGAAAAATCTTTAAAAGTTATTTACAATTTATAGTCTTAATGAAATATTAATTATAACTATCATTTACTGAATGTTTACTATTAGTCAAGAACTGGAGTAAGCATTTTAAATATACAATATAGTTCAAAATATCACAATAAAACTATAAGGTTATATTAGCTCGAAATGCCCAAATGTAATAATTTTCAGTCAGATGGAAAATCTTATGATTGTACTAATTTACATTCCCACTGAGGATTCCCTTTTCTCTACACCATCTCCAGCATTTATTGTCTGTAGGTTTTTTGATGATTGCCATTCTGACAAGTATGGGGTGATACCTCATTATGGTTTTGATTTGCATTTCTCTAATAATTAGTGATGTTGAACATCTTTTCATTATGGAGAACAGTAAGGAGGTTCCTTATAAAACTAAATATAGAACTGCCATATGATCTGGCAATCCCACTTCTGGGCATGTATTCTGAGAAAACCATAATCCAAAAGATAATTGAATGTAAACATGCAGTTCTGTTTACAATAGCCAAGACATGGAAGCAACTTAATTGTCCATCAGCAGAGGAGTAGATAAAGAAGATGCGATACATATACACAATGGAATATTGTTGTTGGGTTTTAGTTGCTAAGTTATATCCAATTCTTTGTAACACCATGGGTTGTAGCCCACCAGGCTCCTCTGTCCATTGGATTTTCCAAGCAAGAATACTTCAGAGGGTTGACATTTCCTTTCCCAAGGAATCTTCCCAATGCAGGGGACAAACCCTTCATCTCCTGCTTGGCAGGCAGATTCTTTAAACGCTGAGCAAGCTGGAAACCCCCAG
>SJXQ01007361.1:188661-308355 GCA_006408695.1 Aepyceros melampus | reverse complement strand
ATAAAAAGTAAAGAAAATAATGCCACTTGCAGCAACATGGATGGACCTAGAGATTGTCACACAGCAAAGTAAGTCAGAGAAAGACAAATATCAAAAGATATTGTTTATATGTGGAATATAAAATATGGTATAAATGAATTTATTTCCAAACAGAAATAGTCACAGACGTAGAAAACAAATTTATGGTTACCAGGGGATTAAGGGGTGAGAGAGAGATAAATTGTGAGATTGAGACTGACATATACACACTACTATATGGGATGAGAAATAGATAACTAATTAGAACTTACTGCGTAGCACAGGGCTCTACTCAATACTCTGTAAGGACCTATATGGGAAAAAAAAAATCTAAAAAAGGAATGGATATATGTATAACTGATTCACTTTACTGTACACCAGAAACCAATACAACACAGTATTATAAATCAACTATAGAGTCCCTTGGACTGCAAGGAGATCCAACCAGTCCATTCTGAAGGAGATCAGCCCTGGGATTTCTTTGGAAGAAATGATGCTAAAGCTGAAGTTCCAGTACTTTGGCCACCTCATGCCAAGAGTTGACTCGTTGGAAAAGACCCTGATGCTGGTAGGGATTGGGGGCAGGAAGAGAAGGGGATGACCGAGGATGAGATGGCTGGATGGCATCACTGACTCGATGCACGTGGGTCTGAATGAATTCCGGGAGATGGTGATGGACAGGGAGGCCTGGCCTGCTGCAATTCATGGGGTCGCAAAGAGTGGGACACGACTGAGCAACTGAACTGAACTGATATGCCAACAAAACTTATCGAGAAAAATAATAAGGCACACACAGAGAATTTTCCTTTGCCAAACACACCATTCACAACAAGTAAGTGTTTTTTGTTTCCTTTGTGGACTATCCTTTACATATAGGTAGGTAGGTAATCCTTATGTTAACTAGTTTATATCCTGCAACCTTTATTTCATGAACTCAGTTACTGTCAGCAGAAACAGTCCAACCATATTTCTACTTTCTTGATATCATAACACTTTGGCATCCACAGGTAGGTTGGCCAACACTCCTACATTACTGTACTGCCAAGGTTTCTTTCAAAACCAGACAATAAAGATAAATCAACAGATAACATCTCTGAGGAAAGAAACTGCCAGCAGAAGATTAACTCTTACTCTGTTGTCTCTTATTCTATAGCAAAGTGACCAAAAATAGCATTGCATCAGTTCTGTTCCCTCTGTTTCCAGTCTCCAATCCATTCTTCCTGAAAGCAGAGAGGTAGTGTTGTCTTTCAAGTCCTACAAAGTTTTAAAAAGACTGTTCCTTACACTAAGATACCTGAAAACATTTGAATTTTATTTTATTTAAAAAATTTTTTTCAGACAACAAGAAAAAAAGAATTGCCATTTGTTAAGNCTCCAATCCATTCTTCCTGAAAGCAGAGAGGTAGTGTTGTCTTTCAAGTCCTACAAAGTTTTAAAAAGACTGTTCCTTACACTAAGATACCTGAAAACATTTGAATTTTATTTTATTTAAAAAAATTTTTTCAGACAACAAGAAAAAAAGAATTGCCATTTGTTAAGATTCAACAAAGCATTGTACTTTTGAAAGCAACTTTCAGTGCATTTTCTTCAACAATCACATTCTATGAGGAAAAACATTATAAGCCACAAACTTGTCTTTTTAATCTCAGAGTTACAGATGTCTTTAATTAAAAATAAAACGTCAAAACAAAACAAAACAAAACCCAACAAATCCCACCCCAACAAGAGCTTCTAGTCTACATTCTCTAAATGGAAGATTCTGAATTTTTAATGCATTTGCCTAACTTTCCCATCTTGTACAGCAGGCTTAAACTGGCATGTTGAACACATAGATATTCATAGCATCTTATATGTTCTTACATACATTAAAAAATCTTATAAACATAATACATTACCTTTTTAAAAATAACATATAAAAGAATTTAGAGTTAAAAGCAGCAGTTCCTTGCCCATCTTTTCCTACAGTTATTCTGTTTCCCAGAGGCAAATTTTTTCCTTCTCTCTTGTGTTCTCATCTTAAACTTCTTTTCTAGTTAACTTCATATACCTATATACTATATAACTATCTCTTAATTTTCCACACAGACATTACTGACTTTCTGATAGATGAAGATCAGTCTATACCCTTGCTACCACTACCATCCTCCAGTTTTTTTTTATTATAGCACTATCTTATGACATTTGTTAGTTATTTGTGTTTTCTACCAATTATAGACTGTCTCTCTAGACTCTTCACTTAATAAAAGAACATCTGTGCCCCTACCCATGATTTATTTTTTTACATTAATTTTTTTCTTTTTTTAATATAAATTTATTTAATTGGAGTTAATTACAATATTGTATTGCTTTTGCCATACATCAACATGAATCTGCCACAGGTATACACGTGTTCCCCATCCTGATCTCCCCTCCCGCCTCCCTCCCTGTATCATCCCTCTGGGTCATCCCAGTGCACCGGCCCCAAGCATCCAGTATCATGCATTGAACCTGGACTGGCAATTCATTTCATATATGATATTACACATGTTTCAATGTCATTCTCCCAAATCATCCCACCCTCGCCCTCTCCCACAGAGTCTAAAAGACTATTCTATACATCTGTGTTTCTTTTGCTGTCTTGCATACAGGGTTATTGTTACCATCTTTCTAAATTCTATATATATATGCATTACTATACTGTATTGGTGTTTTTCTCTCTGGCTTACTTCACTCTGTAAAATAGGCTCCGTTTCATCCACTTCATTAGAACTGATTTAAATGTATTCTTTTTAAAGGCTATACTCATTTTCACTATATTGATTCTTTTGATCCATGAATATGGTATATTTCTCCATTTATTAGTGTCCTCTTTGATTTCTTTCACCAGTGTTTTATAGTTTTCTATATATAGGTCTTTAGTTTCTTTAGGTAGATATATTCCTAAGTATTTTATTCTCTTTGTTGCAAATGGTGAATGGAATTGTTTCCTTAATTTCTCTTTCTATTTTCTCATTATTAGTGTATAGGAATGCAAGGGATTTCTGTGTGTTGATTTTATATCCTGCAACTTTACTATATTCATTGATTAGCTCTAGTAATTTCTGGTGGAGTCTTTAGGGTTTTCTATGTAGAGGATCAATTAGAAATGAAAATGGAGAGATCACAGCAAACAACACAGAAATACAAAGGATCATGAGACTACTATCAGCAATTATATGCCAATAAAATGGACAACTTGGAAGAAATGTACAAATTCTTAGAAAAATACAGCTTTCCAAAACTGAACCAGGAAGAAATAGAAAATCTTAACAGACCCATCATAAGCACAGAAATTGAAACTGTAATCAGAAATCTTATAGCAAACAAAAGCCCAAGTCCAGATGGGTTCACAGCTGAATTCTACCAAAAATTTAGAGAAGAGCTAACACTTATTCTACTCAAACTCTTCCAGAAAATTGCAGAGGAAGGTAAACTTCCAAACTCATTCTATGAGGCCACCATCACCCTAATACCAAACCTGACAAAGATGCCACAAGAAAAGAAAACTACAGGCCAATATCACTGATGAACATAGATGCAAAAATCCTTAACAAAATTCTAGCAATCAGAATCCAACAACACATTAAAAAGATCATACACCATGACCAAGTGGGCTTTATCCCAGGGATGCAAGGATTCTTCAATATCCACAAATCAATCAATGTAATTCACCACATTAACAACTTGAAAAATAAAAGCCATATGATTATCTCAATAGATGCAGAGAAGGCTCAAACCTGACAAAGATGCCACAAGAAAAGAAAACTACAGGCAATATCACTGATGAACATAGATGCAAAAATCCTTAACAAAATTCTAGCAATCAGAATCCAACAACACATTTAAAAGATCATACACCATGACCAAGTGGGCTTTATCCCAGGGATGCAAGGATTCTTCAATATCCGCAAATCAATCAATGTAATTCACCACATTAACAACTTGAAAAATAAAAGCCATATGATTATCTCAATAGATGCAGAGAAGGCCTTTGACAAAATTCAATATCCATTTATGATAAAAACTCTCCAGAAAACAGGCATAGAAGGAACATACCTCAACATAATAAAAGCTATATATGACAAACCCACAACAAACATTATCCTCAATGGTGAAAAATTGAAAGCATTTCCCCTAAAGTCAAGAACAAGGGTGCCCACTTTCACCACTGCTACTCAACATAGTTTTGGAAGTTTTGGCCACAGCAATCATAACAGAAAAATAAATAAAAGGCATCCAAATTGGAAAATAAGAAGTAAAACATTTGAATTTTAGATCACACATGTAGCTCTGAGATGTTATCAAATGCCATTGTGTATTTTCTTGGTCCCAGTATAGTGAATGCTATATTTGAAAGGTGACTTTTCATCATGAATATCCCATATGAAATGCCATTGTCTTTTTTCCTTCCTGTTTAAGTGTTTCCTCAATCACATTGTAAACAAAATTGGAGCCATCATATTTCTATAGCAATGAAGTAATAGCTTGACTACTTAAACAATCACAACAAAAACTGCCTTTCAACACACTTACAGAATCTCAAGCCCTTTCATCCTCATCTTTTATTGTGTTGACATATTTCACATCCATGTGGCTTCATAATGAGAAGGTTAGAAATGATATAATTCTTATTGATAAGAAAGAAATCTGAAATCAATCAAAGAAATTGTTATTTTAAAAAATTCATGGTGCAGTCTCTACTATAGAAAATAAAGGATAAAATTATACTACATTTTGATGGGTGCTTAACAAAATAAGTTCATAATAACATAACCATATTTGAAAAACAAGAATGAGTTAAAGTAAGTTATAATTTTACATGGGCAATAAAATGGAAAATCTCTCCCTTGGTTAAATAGAGCTGAAGTGTTCAGTACAAATGAAATGTATTAAAGGAATCTGAACAAAAATTGGCAAGCTTGAATTTTGCATTGGGATGTTACAATCAGTATATTCTAAGATAGCATTTTACTAACAATATGTAAAGCTACAAACCCGAATATAATTATTTTAAAAGGACTATTGCAAAATTATGTCTAAATGCCAATTTCATCTCTCAGAAACATAATGGATTGATAAGACATTTTATTCCTACAATCTCTTCCAAATAGCATTAAAAATTCAGTGTTATCTCACAGAAGATATCTCAAATGAGATTGCATATCTATCTCCAAAATAAGATAATACATTAAAAATTTGCAAGTTATATTTTTTTTATCAAAACAATGTATGATACATATTTATGTCCTTCTATTTTGGGAATGAAGAATGGGGTCTGTAACTTCATTTATATCCACATACTTTGTGTTTTCTTTAATAGCTTTAAAAGGTCCAAACAGTTTGTTGTTTGTTATGTTTCCATAATAAAACAGTTCTTGAGTATAGTATTCCATTTTACTTCATGTCCTCAAGGTTAGGGTTTCTGCAACAATTTCTCTATTCATTTCATCATGGACATCTTGTAATCCAATACCAAAATACATGGTTAATTATGAATATGAGATACTCAGAGCAGAAAATGAAAGTATCTACCCAATATCCATTTAACATTTTTTTTGCTTTCTAACATAACTGGCTTCTCTGGTGGCTCAGAGGTTAAAGCGTCTGCCTGCAGTGCGGGAGACCCAGGTTCGATCCCTGGGTTGGGAAGATCCTCTGGAGAAGGAAATGGCAACCCACTCCAGTACTCTTGCCTGGAAAATTCCATGGACTGAGGAGCCTGGTGGGCTACAGTCCATGGGGTCGCAAAGAGTCGGACACGACTGAGCAACTTCACCTTCACCTCAACATAACTGCAGTTGTGTTCAGGACATCAAATATCTAAAGAAAATAATTTAATCTCTCAGTCTCAACTGCAGTTAAAGATGGTCATGTGTTATATTTCCAGATGAGTCGTTGGAGATTTTTTTTAAAATAAATAAGTTTTACCACCAGCAATATGGATATAATGAGTAGATATCTTGTGAGCATGAGAAAAATACTGTGTTAAGAACAGCAGATCTGGAAATCAGAAGGCAAATAAATTTTTGATGGCATACTTGAACTGATATGCCAAACCTGAATCATGTATTTCCTAATTTCATGTTATGAAGCAGGTAACCTAAATAAGGTATGGTTAAGCTACTCTTTTGGTGCTTTTATTATATGCCCTGGACACCACTGTGATACCGTGTTTTTATTAACTAGGTAGGAACTGTAATTCTTCATTAAAATCTACCAGTCCCTACCTTTTCAATCACTTCACTGATGTCTCTACCTTGAGACTCAGTCTTGTCTGACTTCTGAGCCAAAAGCAAATAGAGCAGTAAGTATATTAGGTATTTTAGCACCACGGTCTAGAAGGCCTTGCAATAAATCTTGCTGCTAAGAGATCAGGACTTGGCGCCTGAGCATTCTTATACCCTGAAATAATGGCTTAATCTTAGCAATTTGTTTTCTTTCCCTAGCGTTGTAATTTTCTCTAGGACTGGCAGGAGGCTTAAGTCTCAATTTTATTTGTGTAAGAACCTGATATTCTTCCTAATCCTTGTCAGTGTCCTTCTAGAAGGTGGTTGCTGGTTAAATGCAAAGGTTTCAGGCTATGCAAATGTCTTATTTTGGGTTAATTTGTGTAGTCATTCATTTGCTCTAAGACCCCATGGAGCTTCATGCCTGAAATATCTTCCATTATGACTGATCCAGGAAAGCAGAGATGACCCAAGAATTTATCATGTAATTTCAGAATTTCTTTTAAAATTAAAAATTTGTACTTGAGGTTTGAAGCTGGAAAGTCCACCAGATCTACCAGTCATTTAAGTAAGGCTTGACCTGAAAATAACAGAAAGTCACAACTTTTCCATGCTTTTGGGCTTTAAAATCTTGAAAATTTTAAGAACTGATGAGAGGGGCAGAGATTTACTTCTGTGTGAAATCATTCATGTGTAAAAGCATTTTATTTTATACCAAAAAAATTCCTGAAGAACTCAGAAGATCTGTATCGCTCTGTAAAGTTCAGTAGGCTCTCTACTCACCATTATCAAAAGGGAAACACAGGGGTAAGATATTTAACTTTTAACTAGCTACATTTTGGTGGTTAAAATTTTGAAAAAATGCAATCAATACTTTGTATAGGCTAACGAAAGCCATATGAATGGGATGTACGTGTGCACACACACACACATATATATACACACACACATATATACATATTCAATTTCTGTGACAGTCATTGAGTAAATGACATTTACATTTTAAACTTCTATACTGTTATATTAGTAAGAATAAGAACACTGTAGTTAAAGACCATTTTGAAGAAGTGTATGGGATATCTCTGTTATGATATTCAACAGATTTATGTTTTTTCCACAAAATAAAATAATTTACAAAAGAGAAAGACTTTCAAACTATTACAGTTGTAAACACTGTGAATTTTACACACATCACCTGGTCCAGATAAAAATGTGTAACTCATATTGTACATACCAGTTCTACTTTATTTACATGTCCAACTTCATGATGATACTCATTGATCTTTGTATAAGAGGTGAACTAACTAACTGATGAATCTATTTTGAACTTCAGAGTCAAATCATTCTATCTTTTGAAGGACCGACACATTTACCAGAAAATATGAATGCTATTGCTTTTTGTACTTTTAATTTTTGGAACCTGAATGCCCAAAATCACAAAACTAAATTCAAATGCTTAGTTATGGTAACCATCTGATCCCCTTTCCAAGTACATTTATCTCCCTTCATCATAACCAAAGTGTACACATATAATAAAGTCTATCTTCTTTATCTTAAAAATTGTTACCAACTGTTTTTAAAAATTAAGCCATTTTAATTTTGTGCGGGAAATAAGGGGAGAATCATATAAATAGTGGAGAAGGGAAAAGCTACCCATTCCAGTATTCTGGCCTAGAGAATTTCATGGACTGTATAGTCCGTAGGGGAGAAGGCAATGGCTCCCCACTCCAGTACTTTTGCCTGGAAAATCCCATGGATGGAGGAGCCTGGTAGGCTGCAGTCCATGGGGTCGCTAAGAGTCAGACACGACTGAGAGACTTCACTTTGACGTTTCAGTTTCATGCATTGGAGAAGGAGATGGAAACCCACTCCAGTGTTCTTGCCTGGAGAATCCCAGGGATGGGGGAGCCTGGTGGGCTGCTGTCTATGGGGTCGCACGAAGTCGGACACAACTGAAGCGACTTAGCAGCAGCAGCAGCAGCAGCAGCATAGTCCATAGGGTCGCAAAGAGTTGGACACGACTGAACCACTTTCACATGAAAATGTGTGAAGATATAGTCAAATAGTTGAAATGTGAAAATTTAAATAATTTGAATTAGCATGAATATTGATAAAATAGCTAGAATGTGAATATTGAAATAATAAAAATGTCATGTAACTAGTTTGATTACTATTTAAAATGGGTCGATTAGGTTTCGATTGTTTATAAACAGCCTGAAGAGTTGAATCTTTCAAATCAATTAGCCTTTAACACTATTTCAACTGTAACAGAAGCAGTGAGAAGTTACAGTGGAAAAATATAGCATAATTCTCAATGACTGACTATTCCAGCAGTTTTGCAATTCAATTTTGAAATGCAAGGGACACCAAAAATGAAATCACCAAATTTTAGCCGTAAATATATGAGAAATAATCATTTACCACAATGATACAGAAAAGCTTATATAATCATTTTACATTATAAAAATAAAATTTAGGCAAAGGGCACAGAGAAATTGGCATTATTACTACTGCTATCATTTGGATATAATTGAGAAATAATGTAAGATGAATGAAATTTTTAGAACATGTTATCTAGGATAGTTTTTAAACTTTGTTTTATTTTCAAGCAGTGTCAAAGTGGTTGTCTCCAGGTCATCACGCAATAAACTTGATAGAACCAAAATATGATCACATAAATACTGTGTGAATTTGCCAACTTTATACTGAAGATTTCCTGTTATCTCCTCCCCTTGGTGAAATGACTTCAGTTCAGTTCATTTCAGTCTCTCAGTCGTGTCTGACTCTTTGCGACCCCATGAATCACAGCACACCAGGCCTCCCTGTCCATCACCATCTCCTGGAGTTCACTCAGACTCATGTTCATCGAGTTGGTGATGCCATCAAGCCATCTCATCCTCGGTTGTCCCCTTCTCCTCCTGCCCCCAATCCTTCCCAGCATCAGAGTCTTTTCCAATGAGTCAGTTCTTCGCATGAGGTGGCCAAAGTACTGGAGCTTCACATTCCCTAATTTCAGCATAATCCATAATAATATATCTAACTATAAAATTATAGATTTATGCAATATGTATATATAAAATATGTACACACATACTCAACACATATGGAATACTAGGGATAGTAGGAGTGTTCTTAAGATACATTTTTTTCCTCCTCTATCTTACATATGGTAATATAAGTTTCCATGTTACTCTTTCTATACATCTCACCCTCTTCTCCCCTCTCCCCATGTCCATAAGTCTATTCTGTTTCTCCATTGTTAAGTCCTGTAAATAAATTCTCCAGTATCATGTGTTAGAATACAGTATTTAACTTTCTCTTTCTGACTCACTTCACTTTGTATAATAGGTTCTGGGTTCATCCACCTCATTAGAACTGACTCAGATGCATTCTGTTTTATGGCTGAGTAATATTCTATTGTGTATATGTACCACAACTTATTTATCCATTCATCTGTTGATGGACATCTAGGTTGCCTCCATGTTCTAGCTATTGTAAATAGTGGTGCAATGAACAATAGGAGACATGTGTCTCTTTCAATTTTGGTTTCTTCAGGGTATATGCCTAGGAGTGGGATTGCTGGGTCATATGGTGGTTTTATTCCTAGTTTTTTAAGGAATCTCCATATCATCTTCCATAGTGGCTGTATCAATCTACATCCCCCCCAACAGTGCAAGGTGTTCCCTTTTCTCCACACCCTCTCCAGCATTTATTGTTTGTAGACTTTTTGATGAGGGCCATTCTTACTGGTGTGAGTTGATATCTCATTGTAATTTTTATTTGCATTTCTCTAATAATGAGTGATATTGAGCATCTTTTCATATATTTGTTAGCCATTTATATGTCTTCTTTGGAGAATGTCTGTTTAGGTCTTTTCCCCACTTTTTGATTGGGCTATTAGTTTTTCTGGTATTGAGCTGTATGAGCTGCTTGTATATTTTGGAAATTAATCCTTTGTCAGTTGTTTCAATTGCTATTATTTTCTCCCATTCTGAGGGTTGTCTTTTTACCTTGCTTACTGTTTCATTTCCTATGCAAAAGCTTTTAAGTTTTTAAGTATTTCCATAATAATATATCTAACTATAAAATTATATATTTTGCAATATGTATGTATAAAATATGTACACATATACTCAATACTCATGGCTCAATACTCATGGCATACTAGGGATAGTAGGAGTGTTCTTAAGATACATTTTTAAAGGCAAAGAAAAAGAGAGGGAAGCAATATAAATTTGGGAGAGAGAATCTATTCAGTTCAAACAGAGAGAGGCAGAAGACAGATCACATATTTCATTGAATCTGAAAGTCATTAATTTTAAGATTATTTTTTCACTACCAAGAAAGAAAAAAAGTTGCTGTCAATTACGGTATGACACATCATTCATTTGAAGATGCATCCTGAAGTTAGCATATCAAATGTGAAAAAGTCCATCTTAGAATCAATGAGATGTATCAACATATGTAGTATTTTTCATCATTTTTCTATTTTGAGTGATGTCTTTTTAAAATATGCATTTTCAAGATTAATATTTTAGATTAACATTAAAGCTAACTTTTACCTCCAAGCAACTGAAATTATTAAATAAGAATGTTGATGAGCTGCAAAAGTTTCCTTTTTTCATGAGTTATTTCTGAAGTCTAAAATGTGGTTAGTTCCTTGTTCATAAAGAAAAGGTCTCCCTTGCCGATAAACAAGTATAGGTTTGATACAAATGACTGTTCATTATTCGTTTATGGAACTTCATGGGGTCAGCCCTCTGAGTTAATAATTAATGTAGAATTGGGAACATATTTGTCTATTTTTTGTTTCCTCTAGTGTTTGAAGTGTAAATGCTCTATTACTAGAATAATTTCCCCACCCAATTTAGAACCCTTCAACAAAGCTGTTATTCAGTCTTTAAAACAAATGCATATACTTTGCTCAAATTCATGGAACTCTTGGGCATCTGAATCTTCCTTCAAAATTCATAGGTTTTTTCATTTGTTATTACATAATTAAATAGTGCAATCTGGTGTCTCACCATACTACAGACACATTTTAAGCCCAACTCTTCCTTTTCTAACCAATGTTAAATATTGTAGGTTTCATTAATAGCATGCCAGCTTTGAATTTATTAATGACTTTGAGTTAGGAGCCTAGTTGGTAAATTATAGTATGTTTTTTTAAAATTTATTTATTATATTTGGCTGTTCTGGGTCTTCATTGATGAGCTGGGGTTCTCTCTAGTCACAGTGCCGAGGCTTTTCACTGCAGTGTCTTCCCGTGTTGTGGAGCACGGGCTTAACTCCCTCACGGTATGTGGAATTTTTCCTGGACCAGGGATTGAACCCATGGTCCCTGCTTAGGCAGGTGGATTCTTAACCACTGGATCACCAGGGAAGTCCTAAATCATAGTATGGCTATCAGTTTATTTATTCATCTTTCCGTTCCATTCCATTCAGTCGCTCAGTTGTGTCCAAATCCTTGCGACCCCATGAATTGCAGCACGCCAGGCCTCCCTGTCCATCACCAACTCCCGGAGTTCACTCAGAGTCACGTCCATTGAGTCCGTGATGCCATCCAGCCATCTCATCCTCAGTCGTCCCCTTCTCCTCCTGCCCCCAATCCCTCCCAGCATCAGGGTCTTTTCCAGTGAGTCAACTCTTCGCATGTGGTGGCCAAAGAACTGGAGCTTCAGCTTTAGCATCATTCCTTCCAAAGAAACCCCAGGGCTGATCCCCTCAGAATGGACTGGTTGGATCTCCTTGCAGTCCAAGGGACTCTCAAGAGTCTTCTCCAACACCACAGTTCAAAAGCATCAATTCTTTGGCGCTCAGCCTTCTTCACAGTCCAACTCTCACATCCATACATGACCACAGGAAAAACCACAGCCTTGACTAGACGGACCTTAGTTGGCAAAGTAATGTCTCTGCTTTTGAATATACTATCTAGGTTTGTCATGACTTTTCTTCCAAGGAGTAAGCGCCTTTTAATTTCATGGCTGCAGTCACCATCTGCAGTGATTTTGGAGCCCAAAAAAATAAAGTCTGACACTGTTTCTACTGTTTCCCCATCTATTTCCCGTGAAGTGATGGGGCCAGATGCCATGATCTTCGTTTTCTGAATGTTGAGCTTTAAGCCAACTTTTTCACTCTCCTCTCTCACTTTCAACAAGAGGCTTTTTAGCTCCTCTTCCCTTTCTGCCATAAGGGTGGTGTCATCTGCATATCTGAGGTTATTCATATTTCTCCCGGCAATCTTGATTCCAGCTTGTGTTTCTTCCAGCCAGCATTTCTCATGATGTACTCTGCATATAAGTTAAATAAGCAGGGTGACAGTATACAGCCTTGACGTACCCTTTTCCTATTTGGAACCAGTCTGTTGTTCCATGTCCATTCATCTTTAAACTGTATTTAATTCTATGAAAATTAGAGTAGGTTAAAAAATGAGAAAGTCTAATTCTAGTCAGTGTAAAATTAGAATAAAAGTTCTTAGGCATCTTGTTTAAAAATTTTATTTTAAAATATGAAATAGCTATCCAACAAATTAGATCGATGTGTGCTATCTGATTTATAGAGTTGGCAGTAAGACAAATTCCCTCTGTTACCATAATGCCTGTAGCTTGATTGAGACAATGGCTATCTATGTTACAGAATGTAAAGATCAAACAATTAGTAACTGTTATGAGCCCTTGGGACCTTATCTGTTGGATGTTACAGGATAAGAGAACAACATATGTGAGCTGTAATGCCATGGCTACTGAAAACTATACACAAGTTAAGATGAACTGCTTTACTTAGGGCTTTTACAACAGAGTAATTAAAAGACTTTCACTTAATATTAATTTTTTTATTAAAAAATGTGCACTCTATTTTTTGTTTACTGTTTTATTTAGTGTCACACTAAATCTTTGTGCCTCAATTTCCTTACCCAGAAGGACAACAATGTACCTGCCTCACTCACTTCTTAGGGTTGTTATTAACAAGTGAGAAAATGTATTGGAAAAGACCTTACACTCCTGCTGTAAGACAATATGTGGGATACAACATGATTATATGGCACAAAATATGGAGCTGTTTTTTTCTTTTCAAGGTTAACGAACTGACAAGGGAGAGAGCTCAGCTAGCCTCAGAGAAATTTCATGCCAATGGCTCCATGTCCTGTGTGTGGTTCAGTGTTGCCTGGTAGTAGATTTGATTTTGGGTTTAAATACAGCCGAGAGCAACTCTGGGTTCAGCAGCTGACTGGCCCCTCCAAAACAGCAGCAGGGGTTCCAAAACTCTGCTGGTTGTTGTTGGTTCCACTTCTATTGAAGATACTGGGGACAGATAATAGTAGGAATGAGAGACTCATCTTACACCTCCTCATCTGCTGCTGCTGTTTTCCTGCCCCATCCTGCTCTTCTCTGCCCACCTCCTCACCAGATAAGTCTATCCCAGTTGGAGGCCATCAGGTGAGTGAGCATCAAACAAAAGCCATTCTACCATCAGCAATTGGATTAACTCCAGTGAATACAAGATAGTCTTTTTCCCTTTGATGATTTTTAAACTACAAAACAACATGAACAAAGTATTATAATTCAAATGAACGAAGTATTTAATGCTAAGTATTTACCTGGCTTCCTAGGTAGCTCAAATGGTAAAGAATCTGTGTGCCATGTGGGAGACCCAGGTTCGATCCCTGAGTCAGGAAGATTCCTTGGAGAAGGGAATGGCAACCCACTCCAATATTCTTGCCTGGAGAATTCCATGGACAGAAGAGCCTGGCAGACTAAGTCTATGGATCGCAAATAGTTGGGACACGACTGAGCGACTAACACATTATAATCATGATGTCTAAAATTTTCTGTAATCCATTTCACACAAAAAACATTGTCATAAAAAAAGTTGTCATTGTATATTGACATTTGTACTTCTTATTGGTGGAAATATGAAAATGATGGTTTTTCAGCTTACCTTTTAACATGCCTCACATCTACTTACAGATGAGGCTAGCTGTGTGACAAGAGGACCTATGAATGTAAAAGTATCTAAACATCATCATGTGGCTTCCCTTAACTGCAAAGGATACCAGGAAACTTACTCCCTTCTATGCAGTCATTTTCCAGGAAGAATTTAACCCCACAGAATGGAAAACAGATATTCAGTGGACAGCTCAAAATCTCTGTCACATCTACATGTTAAGATTTCATATAGTTTATATATAAACATGTCTTCAGTTCAGTTCAGTTGCTCAGTCGTGTCGAACTCTTTGCAACCTCATGAACTGCAGCACGCCAGGCCTCCCTGTCCATCACCAACTCCCGGAACCCACACAAACCCAAGTCAATTGAGTTGGTGATGCCATCCAACCATTTCAACCTCTGTTGTCCCCTTCTCCTCCTGACTTCAGTCTTTTCCAGCATCAGGGTCTTTTCAAATGAGTCAGTTCTTCGCATCAGGTGGCCAAAGTATTGGAGTTTCAGCTTCAACATCAGTCCTACCAATGAACACCCAGGACTGATCTCCTTTAGAATGGACTGGTTGGATCTCCTTGCAGTCCAAGGGACTCTCAAGAGTCTTCTCCAACACCCAGTTCAAAAGCATCAATTCTTCAGCACTAAGCTTTCTTCACAGTCCAACTCTCATATCCATACCTAACTACTGAAAAAACCATAGCCTTGACTAGACGGACCTTAGTCGGCAAAGTAATGTCTCTGCTTTTGAATATACTATCTAGGTTGGTCATCACTTTCCTTCCAAGGAGTAAGTGTCTTTTAATTTCATGGCTGCAGTCACCATCTGCAGTGATTTTGGAACCCCCAAAATAAAGTCAGCCACTGTTTCCCCATCTATTTGCCATGAAGTGATGGGGCCAGATGCCATGATCTTCGTTTTCTGAATGTTGGGCTTTAAGTCAATTTTTTCACTCTCCACTTTCACTTTCATCAAGAGGCTTTTTAGTTCCTCGTCACTGTCTGCCATAAGGGTGGTGTCATCTGCATATCTGAGGTTATTGATACTTCTCCCAGCAATCTTGATTCCAGCTTGTGCTTCCTCCAGCCTAGCATTTCTTGTGATGTATTCTGCATATAAGTTAAATAAGCAGAGTGACAATATACAGCTTTGATGTATTCCTTTTCCTATTTGGACCAGTCTGTTGTTCCATGTCCAATACTAACTGTGGCTTCTTAAACACATGTGGTGTTTTATAAATTTATAAATTGATTAATAACACTTAAATACTTGAAGATCTCATAAAAAAGAGTTTTCATAATTCTGCCTTTTCTGGGAAAAAACAATATCAAATGATCTGGCAACACTGGCCCACATTTCCTCTGGGCAACAGCTGGTTGGAGTTGAGAAGTAGCTGCCTGCATTCTCTCCAGTGCTGGAGAAAAAAGCCTGACCAGCTTCACCTATTAACTTTGCCTCTTAAACCTGTAGTCACTGAATTTTTGACCCCTGACTAATCATAAGATGAAGAACATGCTTTGAGAAAAACTTGGGAAATTCTCAATTTTAGGGGCTATTCAGAGAAAAAAAGAGTTACTTAGTATAGGTTACTTTTCTGTGAAAACTGTTCCAAATATAAAATTCAGAACATTTATAGAGACAAATAATAGGGATATAAGGTCCACCTTAAAATCAAGTTAAGGATAAATGCATTTAAATTTATAAAGAGAGGGGAAAAGGGAACAAAAGTGAAATGAGCAAGGACAGAGACAGGGTTAGGGTTAAACAGAAATTTAAAATAGAACAAGTAAGAGAGAAGTCAGCTTTTTTAAGTAGAGAGAGATGTTAGTTGGCAACATTCAAAGAACTTGAAGGAATCTAAGAAATAGAAGTTTCCTAGTATTTCATATATTTAGGAATGTTTATCTAGCAAGAGAACAATATAATGATGATAGTAATAATTTATAATGACAACTAAGATGTATGGAGTTCTTATTCTTTGCTAGCACTACTCTAAGTGCTTTATATGGATTGTTTCATTTAACCATTTCAGAATTATGGTTTAAAATCCACATAAAAGTGGTGATTGGCTGCCCGTGTGACAACAGGCAGACTTTTAAACATAGAGATATCCAGTAGAGTTACCAAAGTTACCCTGTCTGGGAGGGAAGCTTAAACAATTTCAATAAATTCTTGATTGGCTGTCCTATAGACAAAGGAATAGAAAGAAACACTGAAGTAGTAGAAACCCAAACATTTGCTTCATAATTTATTATATGATATCACTTTGTAATAGCTTGTCCTTGAAAAATATTTTGTTCAGTTGAATATTATTCTTTGAAATATCTTTTATCTACAACTGCAACAGTAGAGCGCTAAGAAGATTCTAACACAGAAAATCAACCCAGCTGTCATCATCATTGGGTATTATTTTCAAAGACAGTACTCTTCAGATCAAAAGTTAAAAAATGTGCTGTTTCTACCTACTCATCATTTCCTTGAACAAACTGTTTTCTTTCATATTAAATGAATTTTATATATTTAAATTATTAACACCTGTCTGGGGATGTGAAGGCCTACTAATGATTAGTGTTAAGGGTATGACTTTAATTCTAGGAAACAAAAGAGAACTTGAAATTTAGATAGAAATACAAGCATTAGTATTGTGTTTTTCCAAGAATGTTGGCAGTTTTTCTCTTCTAAAGATATTTGGAATGTAAATTCTTCCCAGAAACTTAAAAGAAAAAGAAAAACCTGTGATTAGTTGGGCATCGTTTTCTTACGGAATAACAAGCAAGGTACTAAGCTGGTGGATATTATCTATAAACAAAAGAATAAGAGGGATATTGAGATAATGCTTCCAGTGGCAATAAGTTGGTCGCTAAAGTCTTAGAAGGCATTTTCAATCAGAAATCTTGAGAAATTATAAGACTGTTCTTGAGAGATTTATTTTTATTGTCAAAGATTTTGCCTTGTTTCATGTAAGGGCTGTCAAATTATTTCATTTCACTTCAAAATCTTCCAAGCATCCTTTCTTCTATTCTGAGAATTTTAACTGAATTTATTGCATAAGAAATTGGATCATCATCTATAAAAAATAATGATATATTAGAATTTTAATGTATCCTTTAACAGCTGAAAGCTGTGATATGTTTATTTATGCTGCCACTTTTTTTAAAGCAAAATTGAAATGAGGTAGCATACAGAAATAAAAATCCTAAGTTGGTAATTTTTTTTAACAATAAAAGCCTATTTTGGTTTGAAATATTTGTCACTTTCATAAGAGTTTCATAATGTATAATGCTATTTTACCACAGGTAAATGATAGGAAAAAGACACAGAGCTCTATTTCATGCAAATACACTTCGAATTTCCTTAGTTCTATGTTCTGAAACAAGATCTTAATCTATTCTTCCATTCTTTTCCTGACCCAATCTATAAAGCCATTGTGTTTTGATCATTCAGCCAGTCTGGGACATGAATACACATGCACTCCTCCCA
Source organism: Aepyceros melampus (assembly GCA_006408695.1). Lineage (NCBI taxonomy): Eukaryota > Metazoa > Chordata > Mammalia > Artiodactyla > Bovidae > Aepyceros > Aepyceros melampus. Next base: position 290,674 of record SJXQ01007361.1, on the reverse strand, counting down.
CACACTTTAAAAGTATTAACGACTAACTACACCACTTCTCTGCAAAGTGAGGCCCATTGCCAAGCCAGGGGAATGTGGAGAGTATTTTACTTGCAGGGCTACGCTTGAAGGTTTAGCGGTGGACTGGAGAGACTGGCCATTGCTTCAGCTGAGAGTTGCTGTAAGAGTTGAGAACGAACATGGTACAGAAAGGAGAATGGCAACTGCATCAAGCAAAGAGCCCTCACCCTCTCCTTGAGAACATAGGAAGCTGGAAGGCAGAGGCAAAATATCCTGATTGTGAATGCTCACGTCATGTCAATTTCCTCTCACCTTTAGATGCCTGAATGATGGAAATGATGCAAATACCAGTATCAAAGCTCCAGTCAGATTCTAACAGGGGACTTCAAATGGACCTCAGGGAGATAAGGTAGCTGAGGTGTGTCCATTCTCAGATTTAAGACCCAAACAACAGTATAGTTGGGCCCCTCGGATAACACAGTTTTGACTTGTGCAAGTCCACTTATACACAGATTTTTTTCAGTAGCAAATACTGCTGTACAACATGATCTGTGGTTGGTTAAATCTGTGGATGTGGAAGTCTGAGTATAGAGAAACTGCCACATGGATGGCCAACGCTTTAGTGATGTGCAGATTGTCTCCCTAATCCCCATGTTGTCAAGGGTCAATTGTACTCACAACTTAAGATGAATAAAGGAAAAATAAGAAGGTCTATATGCAGTAAAAATAGGACATAAAGGAAAGCATGGTATGCTATGTTTGATTGACAAAAAAACCTATGTTCAAAGATTTTTCCCTCTAGTAACAGAAGAAAGATTGGGTAACTTTACCTTCTTAAAGGAAATTAAAGAAAATCCTGACTCTATGAAATGGAGATGGCAATGAGATGATTAAAAAAAAAAAACAAACAAACAAAAAAAACCAGGCTGGACTGAAAAAAAAGCATAAAATGCATTAAAGGGTAAAATGACACTGATGATCTTAAAACCACTTTGGAGGCAGAAAAGAGAAGTAATAATGTAAAAGCCTCTGAATGGAGGACAGATTTCAGAATATCACACAGTTCAAAGCATGTGATTAAATACAAGATAATCAAAACTGTAGAAAATAATGAAAATCTATCATTGAGATAATAGTCATGTTTGAATATGAAACAAGAAGAAATTCAACAGATAAAAATTTAGAGATAAACTATTCCTGAATTGAATGAGAACCTAAAACTACAGATTCATAGGATAGGGCTTATCAGCTAACACTCAGAAAGTTTTTAATGAGCTTAGTGATCTCTAAGAATAGGGAAAGAATTCTTCATATATCTAGACCAGAAGGTCACCTACGAGTGAAAAACTTAGTCTTGCTTTAATCTGTCAGCAAAAATAGCGGTTAGACAAAAGTGCAGTACTTCATACAGAATGCACGTCATATACTAGGTTTCCTTACAGTCAACAGAGCTGTCATCATGTGAACATTCACAAATATATCATCTCCATGTACATTCTGATGAATCTACTTGAATATGTAATTTAGTGCAAAGAAAAACAATCCAAAATGTAAACTTTATGAAAGTTCACCTCTGTATATATCTGAACACAGAATTAATGTTAAATGGTTATAATTATAAATTATATACATAGTAATATATATTAATTGTTAAGAAGGAAAGCTGAGTATGATAACAAGATTATGGAAACCAAAAATCCTATAATATAGCATGACAAAACCCCTAGAACAGAGATTTAAAAAAATGACAAGATTGACTATCCTAATTTCTTCATATCTCATTAAGGAAGAGATTCATTAGTTTCTGTTGCAATGTAGAAAACATAACTAAATAAACCATAATACAAATTCTCTAATAACTAATACTCCAATGAAAAAAAAAAAAGTGATTAAAATAAAAGAATGTCTCCCCTGAGAAGAGGAAACACAGCTTTAGGTACCTGAACCAGTCATCTGCTTTAAAAAGAAGTGAAAACAAAAAAATCCAAAACAGGAAGTTTTATATATATATATATATATATATATATATATATGTATGTATATACACCAAGTAAATACAAAGAAAGGTGCAGAATATCAATATCAAAGGAAGTCACATATAATAACTTTAACTGATGAAGGATTAACTTCACAATGGAACTCTAGATGTCATGAATATTTATGCTTCTAAAAATATTATACAAAATATATAAAGCAAAACCTTCAGAAATATAAGGGGAAATAATAAACACAGTGAGAGTGAAAGTCGCTCAGTCATGTCCGACTCTTTGCGACCCCAGGGACTATATAGTCCGTGGAATTCTTCAGGCCAGAATACTGAAGTGGGTAGCCTTTGTCTTCTCTAGGGGATCTTCTCAACCCAGGAATCAAAACAGGGTCTCCTGCGTGGTAGGCAGATTTTTGCCAGCTGAGCTCTCAGTGAAGCCCAATAAACACAGTAGTAATGGATTTATATTTAGTTTTCTCAGTCTTTGACAGACAAGTAAACATAATATAACTGAAAGTATTGAAACTATTTCTCTCTCTATATTATATAAATTACATTTTTTTAGTTGTCATTTTATGAGATGTCTTATAAGACAATAAGCATGCCTCACTCAATTCAGAATACTAGAAACTAGGTAGACCGCATACTTTAAATAGAACACAATAATACTATAAATAAAAACAAGGAATAAAAACTCAAACATAATTTTTTAAAAATCTCTCAGAATGCTATTTCCAGAATGGTAAAGTAAGCTATCAAAGATCAACCCTGACACTGATGACAACTATAAACTCTGGACAAGAAACCAAACAAACAAACAAACAAACAAAAACACAAACCACGACTATCTTAATGATTCCAAATTGGAAACCAAAGAATGCAAACAGGTGAGGAGAATCTAAATTTAGAGAAGTGGGAGGCACAGGGGGCATTTTTTTCATTATTTGCAACTTTGCCCTAAAGATGGACCACGGTCCAGGAGGCTAAAAACTCTGATAGAAAGATTACCACCTCTCTGACCAGAGAAACTAACGAAAGGACCTGGGAAATCACAGCCCACCTCTAGACTGGCAGATGGGAATCCCAGAGAGAAAAAAGCTGGAGGAAAATGTCCCCTAATTCTGGCTATGAAGACTTCACTTGCCTTAGGATGACCCCTAAAGTCTACAGACATGAGACAAAGTAAAAAATTTAAAGTGAGACCAGTTAGGAAGAACGTTTTTTTCTCCATTAAGTTGCTCAGGATCAGAATCGAATAGGCAGACAACTAGGCTGTAAGAGATTACAGTCAATATGACTTGGTGAACATATGTATATGAGAGATAGGTGAGGTGAGACTAAGATGATTCCGGGGGTTTGTTTGCATGACCGAGTGGACAGTGGTATTCAGATGCAGGAAGATTTCTTCGGGGAAAGTATTAGGTTTAAGATACCTAAGAGAGAGTCCAGTGGGGAGAAGAGGATATTACACATGGCACAAGAAAAATCACTAGAGGCATGTATTTGGGAGCCCAGGAGTAGAGCGCACAATTGAAACTATGGAAAAGAAGGGAAATTTCCCAGGGAGAGTGACGTTTATTGGTGGGCATCCTGATTGAGGACCTAAAGCACACATATATACTTACTCATCCATTCACTCCAGCACTGGTGCCCCATGTATTCTAAGTACTGCACGCATGCTCAGTCATTTCAGTTGTGTCTGACTCTTTGCAACCCCATGGACTGCGGGCCACCAGGCTTTTCTATCCATGGGATTCTCCAGGCAAGAATACTGGAGTGGGTAGCCATGCCTTCCTTTAGGGGATCTTTCTGACCCAGGGATTGAACCCACATCTCCTGCATTGCAGGTGGATTCTTTACTGCTGAGCCACCAGGTGAAGTTCCTAAGACTGCATTAGGAACTAAATATACAATTGTAAACTCTTAGCCAAATATAATTTACTCTTCCCAAATAAATTTTGGACGTGTTTTATTAGAACAGATTTCTCTACTGCAAAATTGGAGAAGGAAATGGCAACCCACTCCATTATTGCCTGGAGAATCCCCTGGGCAGAGGACCCTGGGCTAAGTCCCCTGGGCTAAGTCCATGGGGTCACAAGAGTCGGACACAACTTAGCGACTAAACCACCCCACCACTAGAGATAAGCTCCCCTGGTGGCTCAGATGGTAAAGAATCTGCTCCCAATGCAGGAGACCTGGCTTTGATCACCAGCTTGGGGGGATCACCTGGAGAAGAGAATGGCAACCCACTCCAGTTTTCTTGCCTGGAGAGTTCCATGGACAGAGGAGCCTCGTGGGCTATACCCCATGGAGTTGCAAAGAGTCAAACACAACTGAATGAATAACACATACTCTGAATGACTACTGCAAAATAGTTCAGTTGCTGTATTCATTTTTTTTATTGCTATGTAACTAATTAATACAAATTTAACATTTTAAAGGTATACTATGTCCTTACTGTCTCACAACTTAGCTGGATCCTGAACTCAAAGTCTCACAAGGGTATTATTGAGGTGTCATTCAGGCTACATTCTTACCTGAGGTTGACTGGGGGATGAAACACTTCCAAGCCCACTCAGGTTGATGGCAGGATTCATTTCTTTAAAGTTGTAGAACTGTGGGTCTGGCTTCTTGCTGGCTCTCTGCTGGAGGCTGCCCTCAACTTCTAGAGGCTACCATAAGTTCTTAGAGGCTGCTTTTAGTTCCTTGCCAAGTGGATTTTTCAACATGGTTATTTACTTCTTCAAACCAGCATGGAGTGTCTCTAGAGACTCACTCTAGATGCAAGGTACAGTCTTCTATGATGTAACATGATTATGGACATCACATGCTATCACCTTTGCTATATTCTATTGGTTCCAAGTGTTGAAGAGGAAGAAATTTTCCTCTACCCTTCTAGGTTCTTCTGGCTGGTCCAAGAATTATATTACAGATTAATGAGAGAAAATCAGAAGTGCAATAGCATGTATATACAGAAAAGACCCGGGATAACTGCTTAACTTGCCAAACTACTCAAAACTCCCATCTTAAATACCATCTTCGGCTATAGACAAAAGAATATATTGGCAGTAGTGGTTTCAAAGTAGTGGGATTTCAAAGGAGAGGATGGCAATTCACATGGAGATTGGAAAGCAAAAGTTTAGTAAACAAATGTATGCTGGACCATGCAGAGACAATGGACTCAGGAATTTTAACAAATGGACTTTGCTAGACGCCTCCCTGTCCACACACCTGCTTCAGAGTGTAGTTATCTATGGTGATAGCTCCCTTCCTGCAACAGGTCCTTTTTTAGATACTTAGGGAAAAGATCAAAGTTTCTTGCTGCTTCTTTTGAGTCTTGATTGTCTTCAGTTTGAAATAATCCAAGTGCCAAAGGAGTATTTTGGGGTGGTTAATTTTGCTCCCCTGCAGAAGCAAGCCAAAAGTCCCACACTCAGTGGGAGAAGGAACAAGGGCATGAGCACGAATATCTGGAGACAGATCTTTTTTGGCTGTGCTGACTCCTTGCTGCGCATGTGAGGGCTTCTTTTGTTGTGGCATCTGAGTTTAGTCACTCTGGGCACGTGGGATCTTAAGTTCCCTGACCAGGGATGGAACCTGAGTACCTTGCATTGGGAGGTGGATTCTTAAGCACTGGACCACCAGGGAAGTCCCTGGAGACAGAGAGCTTGATGGAAACTTAGAGTCTGTCCACCATAGTTCCTTAAAATGCATTGTGCATAACTGTTACCCAGCAGAACCCTATGGGGCCTTCTTGGGACAGACTCCTCCTCCGCAATCCTCTGCTTTAGCTCCTCTCTGAAGTACCTGATAATGGTATTTGATGCACAATTTCTGAGCCATTTTACAGACAGGAAAACCTCTACCAAATGGAAGACAGTAACCACTTGATAACTATGAGCATGCGGTCCCCAGGTCACCTGGAGCCTAAGAATCGATAATGTTAACCCCTATGACACAGCCTTGTTATGTCACCACCATCCAATCAGACAATCGTGCATGACCTGATCACATACCCTGTGACCCTCCTCCCTTACCTGGCCTTTAAAAATGTTTTGCTGAAAGCTTTCAGAGAGTCTGGGGTCTGGGGGCCATGAGCCACCTGTCTCTTTGCATGGCCCTGCAATAAACCTTTCTCTGCTCCAAACACTGATGTTTTGGTTTGTTTGGCCGGTACATTGGGCACATGAACTTGTGTTTGGTGACATATCCACATCTGGGAAGTCAGTGCTTACAGCATGCACTGTGACCCAACATTTTTGACTGGAAATGCTGGTGTTCCAAAAAATATATTCTGGGAAATGCCACATGAGAAGGAAGTAAGCCCCATGTACAACAAGTAAATCTGAATTCCTATTCATTTTCACATGCCTCTTTTCCCCATTTGCTATTCCTCTATACACACAGAAACCTTTTTTATGTGACTTTATTAAAAGTCAAGTCGTAAGAAATATTGTTATAAAAATTATTTGTTCAGCTGCTCAGTGGAATCATTGCTTCTTACCACTATACCTGAGTTTATTCCAGCTTTTTATGTTATTATTATAAGAACTCCAGTTTCATGAACTTGTGTCTCCACATGTAATACTTTTTGATGAAGACTACCTCATTATGAATTATTGAGGCTTGTATCCCAACAGGGCTCATTTTTCCTTGAAATTCTGCCCAGAGTTCCCTCTGGAACTCAGAGAGACATCTGGGACCATTCTAGGGAACAGGTACCCTGCTATTCTCTACTTTTCCAGAAAATTTTCTCCCTCCTCCCCAATAAGTGAATCCAGTTAATAGATACCATGAGGCCTTGGTTTCAGTTTGCTTGACAGACCCACCCAGAGAGTTTAAATACTATGTTTGTTTTTTGAAAAAATAATTACTCAACGTGAAAATTGTGAGCTAAGTTTGATTTGGGGGAAAAAGAGGACTGCCGCTTAGGAGGCAGCATTTCTGATAGCTCTAAGACACTGCTGTGGAGGAGATAGGGTGGGTATGGGTCAGGGTGTGCAGCTAGGATATGTAGGAGTTTTGCAAAAAAGGGTAGGTAGACAGGAACATCAAAAGATTACTGCTAATTAAATAAATCAGATAGGGCAACTTAAGTAATTTAGCACTTTTCTATGTATGGGAAGATGCAAGAGTCTGGGCTCGCTGAAATCATTCCTTTGATATATATCTCAGCTATATGGGACCAGTATCCTGTGTTTTCACATCCTGAGTTTCCTCGGGGCTCACCATAGGGAGTAGCTGCAGTCTGATGGCTCCTGAATTCCTTCAGGACTCATCCACACAAGCACTGATGACTGTGACCTCATTTACTGATATGGCAGGAAATATTCCTTTTCTCAGCCTCACCTAACACCCCTGCTATAATATTCTACCACCTTTGACATGTTTGACATTTTAGATGTGACCATCTCTTCTGTAGAGACCTCCATAATATGTAAGAGGCCAGGTAAGAGAGAGGCTTAGAGGGTGTAAGAATGTCACCTCCCACATCAGTAAACAAAGAATGTTGTGCCATCAACCTACCAGCCACTATAATCACCCAGACTGTCCACCCTGAGGGGATTCAGGATGAATAAAAACCAGAAACTGGCTTAGATAAAGGTACATGTTAGAGGAATGATTTTAATGAGCCCAGACTCTTGTAATTTCCCAAACACAAAAAAGTGCTAAATTTATTAATCTGAGATATCTAGTTTTCTTTAATTAACTGTAATCTTTTGATATTCTAACTACCTAGTTGTTGTATTTTTTTTTTTAACAACAACAACAAAACACCTCTTATACATTCTGGCTACTCCCTTACCTCTTTGAAGCAATCCCTCAGAGCCATCTGAGAGGCTCTCTCCCAGGCCTAACTCCTCAGCAAGCCCACTAAAATAAATATATTTTATTCAAAATGTAATTCTCAACTTTTAGGTTGTGCCTTTCTCTTTTCAGTCAACAACACCTGTTAAAAAAAAATGTCTCAAGATCCAGAGAGTAGACCCTGGATGGCTATGATCGTCTACGTGGGATGTGTGTGCATGTGTGCTCAGCCCTGTCTGACTCTGTGACCCCTTGGACTGTAGCCTGCCAGCTTCCTCTGTCCATGGAATTTTCCAGGCAAGAATACTGGAATGGGATGCATTTCCTTCTCCACTCTGTGGGGGTGAAGGTGGCTAATTAAGAGAACTGATAAACTTCTCTCATCTGAGGAAGCTGGAATTCAGCAGTTTTCAAATTATGTTCTGTGTAGTCCTGAGGCTGAGGGAATTTCCTCTAGGTTGCTTCCAGGGACAATCTAGAGATTGATCCAGAACATCCCGTCTACATAGGGCCCAGATCAACATAAAGCAATCTAAGATTTGAAGACTGTGAGATGGTTTTACTGTCTGAGCCAGTAGAGCTTCCCTGGTGACCCAAGTGGTAAAAAACCCACCTGCAATGCAGGAAATCTGGGTTCGAACCCTGGGTTGGGAAGATGGTGTTAAAACAAAAATTGCACTGGACAGAGTTAAACAGCTAAGAATGACATCACTCTGGATATTGCAATTGGACAGACAGATTGGACTCAACTCCACGAAACCAAAAGGCAGGAGGGATTTTAAGTACTAGGATGAGCTGGTGGAAAAGCACTGGAGGCAACCACTGTGGAAAGCTGATCACTGGGATATGTAAGTACATTGAGTTATTTCTGAGCTTGCACATTTTTCCTTCTGTGTTTAGGCCATTTGTGTTTGCTATAAAGACTGGGAGATAGGATGCTATCTTCTTTTATGTTTACAATTCAAAGAGATGGTTTCCAGGACCTTAAGAAAGACATTCCTGGGTTATAAATCTGGCAAGAAGATTTTAAAAAGATTTACATCTGAACGAGACAGAACAAATTTACAGTGTTAAGTTTTCTAAAGTGAATGCTCTAAGGAAAGACAGGTCAGGGCCTCGAATCAGAAAGTTAAACCTGTCTGAAGTTTACCAAAGCTATAGCAAAGATAAGCTCTCTTATTCAATGGTAAATTAGCCAATGCTTTCAGGAAGTAAAAGATGCAAATTAGAAGACCCTCTCCTTACACGTTCCCATTAGAAACAATCCACAAAATAAAGCAAAACAACTTAATTTTTACTGGGATATTCCTCTAAATCATGATGCACAACACTGATAAAGTGGGCTGGGACAATAGGTATCCCACCTTCCTTTGTATGCTTAGTTGCTCAGTGTCCAGCTTTCTGTGACCAGGCTCCTCCGCATGGGATTTCCCAGACAAGAATACTGGACCAGGTTGCCATTTCCTCTCCAGGGGTCTCCCCTGGCTCAGGGATTGAACACACGTCTCTTGTATTTCCTGCATTTGCAGGCAGATTCTTTACCACTAGCGCCAACTGGGAAGCCTTCCTTTAAGGCTACCCAAAGCTTTCCCCATTTCAGCAAGAAAGGGAGGTACTGATGAGAACAAAGGCCCAAGAGCTGGCCAAATGACAGTATCCTAGTGCGGATACACAGGATAGAGAGGATGAAGAACTAAGAGCAACCACATGTCTGTATTCATTCATGATTCTCCTCATGAGCACCCATGCTCAGAGCCAATTGCATTAAGGACTATTCTTCAGATATATGCCCAGGAGTGGGATTGCCAGATCATATGGTAGCTCTTCTTTAAGGAACCCCATACTGTTCTCCATAGTGGCTGAACCCATTTACGTTCCCACCCACAGTGCAGGAGGATTTCCTTTTCTTCACACTCTCTCCAGCATTTATTGTTTCCAGAGAGAACCATAATTCTTAAAGATACAAGTGCCCCAATGTTCATTACAGCACTATTTACAATAGCCAGGATATGGAAGTAACCTACTAATAAATGTCCCTCAACATAGAAATGGATAAAAAAGATATGGTATACATACACAATGGAATATTACTCAGCTATAAGAAAGAATGAAATAATGCCATTCGCAGTAACATGGATGGACTTAGAGATTGTAACACTGAGTGAACTAAGGCAGACAAAGGCAAATATTGCTTATATGTGGAATCTTAAAAAAAATAAGATACAAATGAACTTATTTACTAAAACAGAAATAGAGTTACAGATGTGGGAAATACACTTATGGTGACCAGGGAGAAAAGGGGAGGAAGGATAAACAGGAAGATTGGGATTGATATACACACATTACTATACATAAAATAGATAATTAATAAGGACCTATTGTATAGTACAGGGAACTCTACTCAATGCTCTTAATGACCTACGTGGGAAAAGAATCTAAAACAGAGTGGATGCATGTGTATGTATAACTGATTCACTTTGCTGTATACCTGAAACCTACACAACATTGTACATCAACTATACTCCAATAGAAATTTTTTTAAAAAGAACTATTCTTCCTTCGGGGAAGCAAGTAAGAGAGCGAAAGGAGAATAATAAAGGAAACTTCAAAGGACTTATTGCTATATGGGCTCTGATATTAATAAAATATTTCTGCAACCAAACAATAAAAATTAGAAAATCTGAAAGACCTCTTCCAGTTGAAACATGTTATATAATCTATATCTATCTTCTACTGTGCTTGAATTTTACTCTGTTCAGTTTTACTTAAAATAGTGGTTTATGGTTTGGACTCCATGATTCACTGGAGTTTTGAGATGTGCAGGAATGGAAATGTAACTGAGCAGAACCCTCTGGGGCCTCCCAGGGCAGATCCCTCCCCCATATACTCTGCTTTTGCTCCTCTTTGAAGTACCTAGATAATAGTATCTAGCGCACATTTTCTGAGTTGTTTAACAGATGCTAAAACCACCCACCACATGGAAGAAATCAGCTCCTTGACAACCATGAGCATATGCCCCTCCATATCTACTGTGCTTAAGGATTGATAATGTTAACCCTGTGACACTACCCTGTTACCTCACCATCAACAAATCAGAGAATTGTGAGAATTGTGCACAAGCTGATCACATACCCTGTGACCTCTGCTTCCCTCACGTGACCTTTACAAATGCTTTGTTGAAGGGGACACTGGTTCAGTCCCCACTCAGAAGGATCCCACATGACATGGGACAACTAAGCCCACGAGCTAAAACTACTGAAGCCCATGCAACCTAGAGCCTGTGCTGTGCAACAAGAGAAGCCCCCTCCACGAGAAGGCCACACCGCACAGCTCGAGAGTAGCCACCACTTGCCACAACTAGAGAAAGCCTGTGCATAGCGACGAAGACCTAGCACAGCCAAAGCTAAAAATAAATATTTTTTTTAAAAAATGCTTTGCTGAAACGCTCCCAGAAGTTTGGGTTTTAGAGCAGGAGTCACCCCATACTCCTCATATGGAGGCCTTTACAATAAACACTGCACTTTCCTTCACCCCCACCTTGTGTTAGCTGACTAGCTTTATTGCATGTGGGCAAGTGGACCCAAGTTTGGTTTGTTAACAAAAACTGATCAAATGCTTTGCATAGTTTGACCCATCTGAAGCACAGAGAAATGTAGAAAACTGTTTTGAACCTTGAGAATCACACAGATGTGCCCCAACTGTTATAGTGTATTGAAAACTGCATTGAGATTCTGAATTACTGCTTTTTTCCCCCAACTTCTTTTCTATCCTGATTATCCTCACTGAAACATTTGGCCATTCAAGTCAAGACTGAATAGTAACTGAGCATCTGGGCATAGTTTCCATAGTTTCTGTAGCAGCTGAATGAGATTGAGTTGTATTGTGTTGGAAGTGTGAGTCATCAATTGAGGTTTGTCATAGTTACAGCAAAAGACCTTGGTTGAGACAAAACTGGAGACAGACATTGCAATAACAATCAATTCTTGGATAATTTTCTGGGTAAATTCAGCACACTTGAACACAAAGCTTTCAAAACAGTCTTTAAATTAAATTTGGTATAAAAGAAAAGATAGAAGCATTCAAATATGGTTTTGGAACAAATGTTAATCTCCAAATGCCAGAAGATATTTTTGCTGAGAGTTTCTGGAAAGATTATTTGGACATGTGTTATTTTAATTTAGTTGAGTATTTTTTGAATAATCCTGTCATATGAGGCTAAGAGCCCAGGTTATGGAGAAAGACTACCTGAGTTCCAACAGCAATTTTTGCTGTACTAATGTTGCCTAGGGCAAGTTATATAACTTTTCCATGCCTCATTTTCCTCTCACATAAAATGGGAACATGGGATTTTATAAGAGAAATAAGCATGATTAGCATAGAGAAAGGTGCTAATTCAGGATTTATTATTATTTACAATCTGTACTTTTATAAACTCTACCTATTTGTTATCAAAAGATTAATCTCATTTTAAGATGTTTGATTAAGCAAAATAGGTTTTTATACTTATTTTATGTTTTTAAAATGTGTCCACACATTTTTAATATTCTGTTTGTCATTAAATAGCTATTTTTATTATCATTGTTGACTCTCATGGCTAATTGCCTAGCTATAATAGGTGATAAACTATTTTGATCTGAATTACTCAAATGTTAGTCACTCAGTTGTGTCCAGCTCTTTGCAACCCCATGGTCAGTAGGCTGCCAGGCTCCTATGTCCAAGGGATTCTCCAGGCAAGAATGCTGGAGTTGGCTGCTATTCCCTTTTCTCCATGGGATCTTCCTGATCCAGGGATCAAATGCAGGTTTCCTGCATTGCAGACAGATACTTGTACAATCTGAATCACCAGGTAAGCCCAAATGCAGGGCCCTACTAGGAATTACTCCAATTCAAGTTTATACTTGAGATACGATTTTCAATCTTTGTTGAACTTTTCACAACTTAAAAGAATGTATTTGCTAACACAAAATGATTCCACATTAGTGGAATAAAATCATAGTTTGGGGTAACTTTTTATTTACTTTTCTACAAGAGTGTTTTCAGTTTCAAATACATGTCTTAAAACATTTCTTGATTGATGAAATGTTTGAAAGACAGAAAAGTTGATCTCTTTTATTATTACTTAAGGAAATAGGTTGGAACATGGGGTTACTTCCCAGTTCTCACTGATCTGTTTTCATAATTTAGCTTCATTAATTTATCTGAAGTAATTTCCTAGAATACCATGAACAACCATATTTCATATAAACATAAAAATAACCAAAACCTGAGGAAAAAAAAAAACTTTTTTTTTCCATTCTATTATAGAGTCTAACCCATCTTATAGTTTTCTCTCTAATGATATTACTACCCCTTCGTGGTAACCCATTGTTTTGCCTAACTCCTTAACTTCTTAATGTAAAATTTATTCTAACCTCATTTTTCTGGTTTTTTTTTTGTTCTGCAACTCTCTCTATACCAACCCACAACCTGGCCCCAACTGCTAAAGTTAATAGGTCACCTCCTTCTGGTCATTAATGGAAGTAGAACATTAAATAGGAATGAATCCAATACTAACTGAAATACTGGACCATGGGAAATAGATGGGGAAACAGTGGAAACAGTGTCAGACTTTCTTTTTTGGGGCTCCAAAATCACTGCAGATGGTGATTGCAGCCATGAAATTAAAAGACGCTTACTCCTTGGAAGAAAAGTTATGACCAACCTAGATAGCATATTCAAAAGCAAAGATATTACTTTGCCAACAAAGGTCTGTCTAGTCAAGGATATGGTTTCTCCAATGGTCATGTATGGATATGAGAGTTGGACTGTGAAGAAGGCTGAGTGCCGAAGAATTGATGCTTTTGAAGTGTGGTGTTGGAGAAGACTCTTGAGAGTCCCTTGGACTGCAAGAAAATCCAACCAGTCCATTCTGAAGGAGATCAGCCCTGGTGTTCTTTGGAAGGAATGATGCTAAAGCTGAAAGTCCAGTACTTTGGCCACCTCATGCGAAGAGTTGACTCATTGGAAAAGACTCTGATGCTGGGAGGGATTGGGGGCAGGAGGAGAAGGGGACGACCGAGGATGAGATGGCTGGATGGCATCACTGACTCGATGGATGTGAGTCTGAGTGAACTCCGGGAGATGGTGATAGACAGGGAGGCCTGGCATGCTGCGATTCATGGGGTCGCAAAGAGTCAGACATGACTGAGCAACTGAAATGAACTGAACCGAACCTGAAATCAACAACAGTGTTACACAATAGTAGAACTAGACAATGCCTGAGGTGACTTCTGTGTTCTCAGTCACCTTTGCTTTTAATGGAAATAGGCCTGCAACAGAGAAGCAGAATTCCTATCCTTGTGATAGCATTACATGGCTCTGTCCTTTTGACCATGCTGATTGTCTCTAGGGTAGACACTTGACCCTAATTGGGCTGGTAATATTCCCTTTCCAAACAACTGGAAACTTAGGGTGAAGGCACTCACATACTGAAAATATTTAGAGTTGAATCATGTCAATGTCAGTGCCTGGAGAGAAAACATGAACTCCCACCCTGCTACCTACACTTTGAGTAAACTGCTATAAGCATTATCATTATTATCTATTTTCTAACATTTCTTGAGTGCTAGTGGGTCAGGCACTCCAGTGTTCTTGCCTGGAGAATCCCAGGGATGGGGGAGCCTGGGGGGCTGCTGTCTATGGGGTCACACAGAGTCGGACACGTTGCTGCAGCAGTGGGTCAGGGGCTATGCTAGGTGATCTCTGAGCATTAGGTCATATAATCCTTTCAACATAAGGAAATAGATTTTGTGAGCTTAAATAAATGGCCACACATCCCATAGCTAGTCAGTAATAGAGCCAGTGAGTGAGTGAAAGTCACTCAGTTGTGTCCGATACTTTGTGATCCCATGGACTATACATTCCATGGAATTCTCCAGGCCAGAATACTGTAGTGGGTAGACTTTCCCTCCCCAGGGGATCTTCCCAACCCAGGAATTGAACCTAGGTCTCCCACACTGCAGGTGTGTTCTTTACCAGCTGAGCCACCAGGAAAGCCCATCAGTGATAGAAACACTGTACAAATCCAGAACCTGTTTCTTAAACACTGATTTATGCTTTACTTCAGCAAATGCTTATTAAACAACTTCCAAGTGGCAGGTAAGTTTAAGAGAATGGAAATGTGTACACCAATATACTTGACTATATTTTTTAAAATCTGACTTTTCACCCAAAGCCACCCTTTCTTGAAGAATAATTGTGTAGATATTTAGGAAAAACATCAGTTTTACTCATCTCACTTTTTGGTTTCTCTATGATTTGTCTGGAATCTAGAATTTTTTTAAGTAAAATTTTAAATACATCCCTACTTTATACTTAGTAACACCTATTCCCCTAAATCCTGAACCACCAGACATATTCAAAAAGAACACAAATCAATCTGGGAATAGAGCCTTAGATGAATGGTGGGAAATTTGACGTAGATTTATTGAACAAGCCTTCACAAGAGTAGCAAGGGCCCTTGAAAATTGCTACAGCCCAAGCCAAGCTGAAAAATAACAAACTGCTATCCTGTAATATGTGATAGTCTTTATACTAACTATAGTTTGAAGAGCTTATGTGAGTTATTTTTAAATATATGCAATTAGCTACAAAGTTACTGCATCTCTTAAGGTCAACAGAAAGCTAAAATAAAAGACTAGGGCTGTTTGCTTAGCATACTTGGACTTGAATGCAAAGAATTAAAGGGACACAAAGTGCTCTAGATTTTAGTCACTGACATTCCCTAGTGGTTGGAACAAAATTGCCTGTGATGGATGCTAGGGAGTGAAAATAATATCTGGTTACTGAGATAATTTTCATAGCTATTTATGTTACCATTCCAACTTCAGCAGTGGTTGCTAATACTTGAAACATTTAGATAAGAAAATTACAAGCTTTTCTGAAAAGTATTATAAGTAATAGGAGAGGAAAATTAATGGTCTTTAAGCATTGGCTCATTCAGCATTAGCCAAGTAATTAGATAGACAACAAAGCCAGGCATGAGGCGATTACAGTTTATGTATGCATTTCAACATAGTTTGTACATTAAACTGTGTCTGACACAACAATCATGCATCTGGGTCATACAATCTATGGTAAGAAGCTTAATGTAATTCAGTTAAACTCATTTTTATAAAAGTAAGCTTACCATATAAGGAATTTGTGTATTCAAAGGTCAAAGCACAATACTGGTTAGTTGTTTGTCCCACTGGAAAAATTATGGTACAGATATTATTATCCCCATTTGGCAGATTGGACTCGTGAAACAAAGATTGGAAGCTTTATCTCAGGATTACTGACTCAATATTCTAAATAAGAGAGGACATATTCAATATTTTATATTGGTTATTCCTCTTTATTTCTTTGACAAGTATATTTAAATAAAAGTTAAACTATTTTAAAGTTTGATAAAAAATTGAAAAAAGTAGAAAAGAAAGGAAGAAATTGTTGTAGAGAAAAGAAAAACGCTGTAGGAAAAGTGAAATATCAAAAGATAAGGAAGAACATTGGAGAAGGCGATGGTACCCCACTCCAGTATTCTTGCCTGGAAAATCCCATGGATGGAGGAGCCTGGTAGGCTGCGGTCCATGGCGTCACGAAGAGTTGGACATGACTGAGCGACTTCCCTTTCACTTTTCACTTTCCTGCATTGGAGAAGGAAATGGCAACCCACTCCAGTGTTCTTGCCTGAGAATCCCAGGGACAGGGGAGCCTGGTGGGCTGCCATCTATGGGGTCGCACAGAGTCGGACACGACTGAAGTGACTTAGCAGCAGCAAGGAAGAACATTGGTATAAAGTCCCATGTTAAAGTTAAAAAAAATCTTTGCTTAGAGAGCAAGGAAATAATCAATAAATAATAGCATACCCTCAGTAAACATTGTGTTGATAACAGAATAAAATGAGCTTAAAAATCAACCAACACTATCCCTTATATTTTCTATCACAGCATATTTGACATTACATTTATTGATTCACAAAAAAATAAAGAAATATAGATGGAAAATTCTGAATGCAGATAAGATGGACATCTTAGCATTAAAGAAAGAAGTTCGAAACAGTGACAGAATTCATTAGAAAAAATATTCTATCCCAGTATAATCCAGCCATATGATCAAAGCATTCAAGGGGGAGATATGAAGAAAGTAACAAGGTTTCTCTCTTTTCTCTGAACATCCTAGAATTAAGCTCTTTCAGAATATGGATGAATTTCTAGCCCAGTAGTGGTTAGTGTGTAGAGCGGGAGCTAAACAAACTCAAAAACTAAAAATGCAAAAAACAGTACCGTTCCTTCTCCAGCTGAAATATCTGGAAAAGGACTAATAATGTTGATTGTCACCATGACTTAAACTTGCTACCTGACCTCATGGCCTGAAGGTCAGGGATCCTATTGCTTTACAGGGGGCATTCCTATATGATGGAGAATCACTTGCCCCAAATTCCATTGCACCCCCATTAAGAGATACAGGAGAGGTTACAATTACCTGTCGCACTTGGATACAAGTCTGCCAGATGTTTTTAACCTAGGATGATAATACTGTTTAGATAGTAACTTTCTATCTAATTTCTTCACCTCTATCATCCAGAAGATGGTGAAGGACAGAGAAGCCTGGTGTCCTGCAGTCCATGGGGTCTCAAAGAGTTGGACATGACCGAGCAACTGAACAACAATCAATCCAGGACCTAACCTATCCCAGTGCACATCCACAAGTAGTGCTCAGTAGAAATTAGCTGTAACTCTATCCAAAAAAATGATGAGGAGAGAGAAGTTGGCCTGATGTTAAGGTGGACTTTAGAGTGTGGTTGTTTTCAAGTGGTGTCACTGCAGATCAATAATTCTTTGCTTAGACTTTGGAATTTAGTGACTTGATCACATCAATTCATTTAGAGACAGTAAGAGTTTGAAGTAGTGAATCATATGAAAGAACTCATGAATCTGAAAGTTTCAGAAATTCTCATTCTACCCTTGGGTAGGTTCTAAATGAGTACAGGAGAAGCGGGCTGCCATGTAGAGGTGTGCAGGTTGTACACAAAACAACTGGCAGGGATCCCATTTACATGGACTACTGTGCAAATGATGTCCTTAGAGTTGTGCAGCCCAATCTTATGCAGCAACTTAGAATTATTGCTTGGTGGGCATAGAATTGAAGGAGGTTAATCTTATGAAAAATTACCATGTTTATGAGATCTTGATTGCCACTCATCATCTTATGTGAATTTTTGTACACACAATAGAAATTGTTAGATTTACTTTTTCTTCTAGACCATAGTGGAAGTGTATTACCAATTTTGCCCTCTAGAATCCAGTAAGAATAACTAGTATTTCCTGACTGTTTACTAAGTGCTAGGGATTAGTTTGGATAAGGCAATGGCACCCCACTCCAGTACTCTTGCCTGGAAAATCCCATGGGTGGAAGAGCCTGGTGGGCTGCAGTCCATGGGGTCGCTAAGAGTCAGACACTACTGAGCGACTTCACTTTCACTTTTCACTTTCCTGCATTGGAGAAGGAAATGGCAACCCACTCCAGTATTCTTGCCTGGAGAATCCCAGGGATGGGGGAACATGGTGGGCTGCTGTCTATGGGGTCACACAGAGTCGGACACGACTGAAGTGAGTTAGCAGCAGCAGCAGGGATTAGTTTAAGAGTACCATGTTTTAAAAATTAACCTTCAGAAAAATCCTATAAGGTAGGTAACTATTATTCTGTTAGAGATAAGGAAATGAAGACACAAAAATATTAACTGATATATCCAGCATAAGTGGAAGTGAGGAAAGTACATGAATTATGCTTGGCACATGGCTAGTACTAAATAGAGAGGTAACTGTGACTGCAGCAAGTTAATCTCGGTATTTTATGTTGCTCCAGAATTGACTCCATCTTGAAGGGAGATCTTTTTTTGTTTCGTTTTTTAATGTTATTCATAAGTTTAAATTCATCGACAATCCCTCTACACACTGAAAAATGTAAAAGCAGGTGAATTACATAAAAGAGTGCTTGATTTTTATCTGTGACCCTGGAAATAACACCAAACAAAAATGGTAGGGTTTTCATGCAAAATGACATGTACATTGGTTATGGGAAAAAAAAAAAAAAAAACTCTGCCAGTTGAATCATCCTAAATAAGAAGTGGAGGATATAATTATAAGAAAGAACTCTTTGGCTTCTCCTCACACTTGACCTTGAAATGTTTCCAAGCTTCAGGGAAGAATTGAATTTCTTTGGCCAGTTGTGATTTTTAAACTCTCTTTTCACATAGTGACTATTTTCTTGCTCATAAATGTCTTGTCTTTAAAGAAAAGGGCAATAGTATGTGGGAAAAAAAATGAAAAGTATTGAAATGACAAATTACATATTCAGAAACCAATATTGAAAATAAGCAATGAATAGTTCCCTGGATTAATAAATAAAATACATGAAATATTACAAAAAGAAACTATAAGCAAAGTGAGACATTTTCTGGAAAAATTGAGAACTTCTCTTTGTTTAAAAGAAAAAAATAGCTCCATCAACTGACCAGGAAAGACAGATTTTAAAATTCATTAGAGGAAGCAACTCCAGGGAAGAGCCTTAGGGAAACTTCTATGTACAAATCAAATTGGATGTCAAGCTGAGCTCCTGGGAGAATGCAATTAAAATTATAGGATCAGGAAGCATAACTACATAAGGAAAGCCTTGGTATACAGTCCTTGGATAGAGTGGTGGGGGCTAAGCCTTACTTATATACAAATTGAAACCATTGTAAATTCTGTGGCCTCTGAAATACATATGAACCTGCTTAACAGGCTCTTATGCTGGCTGCAATGCTAACCCAAATGCAAAGTATACAACTCAACAGGCAAAGTATACAACTCAACAGTGAAGTCATAACATTTCATTTGGCATCTACTGTGTGCTTAGCATTATGCTACAGAATTGGACTACAGCAGTCTATACCCTCAAAGAGTTCAAAAGCTGAGGAAGAGGCAAGTACACAGCAAGTCATTATTAACCTCAACCCTTGCCCCACCAATGCCATGAAATATGAGCATCTGATCCAAATAAGCCAATGACCACACCTCACCACTAACATAGCTGATTGGTTTAATATGATTTGCTGACCTAAGCTAGACCTGTCAAATCCTTCTGCAAAAATTAGCATTGGATAATCAAAGATAGTGAGGTTAATGTCTTTTGGGAGACTGAATCTTGCATACAAAATTCCAAAACTTGAAAGAAAACAGGAGTAAGGATGAGTCAAAATGTTTACCTACTTGAGACGGAAAGCCTGATGGTGAGTGACATTTTTTCAAAGATAATCTGTTTCCCACACATGGTCAGAGATCCTGGTTTTCCAGGTGTTTCTGAGGTCTGAGATGGGTCTTGTCCTTCCAATTCATTGCTCTTCAGGTCCTCACCTCAGATATATGGCTGGTTTCCATCATCTTATCACTAGCCATGAAGTCTAAAGGATGTGACTGGCAGTGTATCAACTGAATCAGAACTTTTCCTACTTTATATTCAAGTCTCCTTCTCCCTGGACTTTCAGGGAACACTGTTTAAGGGAAGAGTCTTTGTACAAATCAAATTAGATTTGCCAAATGGTACACCTGGAGGAATGCAATTAAACACACACCAGGCAGACTATCTATAGCAGTTACTGAGCTGAGTGCTTCATGATTTTTTTATGTAGAAGTTTGAGAGAAATGGAAAACATGAACCTTCACCATCAGATGGAAATTTTCTTCCTGTCATGTGAAAATTCTTCTCCCAGCGATCAATAACTACTAGGACGACTTCAATCATCTGATGTTCAAGATCTGAGAGTAGGAAAAACTGTCTTACACTTCTAGATAGACCACAGCTTCCTGGAACATCAGGCTAGGAGACCTTGGAGAGGAAGATCTTCAACCTAAATTATACCAAGTGCAGGAAAGTTCTGTGGGAAGGAAGCTTGACTAGTCAGAAGATCTAGGTTGCTTAAGAGGCTTGCAATCATAATTATAATATATAAGGTTAAGCAAACATATCAATCTGGTGGCATTAGTGGTAAAGAACCTGCCTGCTAATAGAAAGACGAAAGTGTAGGAGTTCAATCCCTGGGTCGGGAAGATCCCTTGGAGGAGGGCATGGCCACCCACTCCAGTATTCCTGCCTGCAGAATCCCATATACAGAGGAGCCTGGTGGGCTACAGTCCATGGGGTTACAAAGAGTTAGACACAACTGAAGTGACTTAGCTAGCAGGCACACACCAATCTTCCTAACATGAGGAAGATCGATTATGACAATGGACATAGGAGTGAAAAGCAACTGATTAATACAATTCACGTCGAGGCTGTATATTGTCACTCTGCTTATTTAACTTATATGCAGAGCACATAATGAGAAATGCTGGGCTGATGAAGAACAAGCTGGAATCAAGATTGCTGGGAGCAATCAAGATTGCTCTGATGAGTCTAAGATACCTTTCAGGCCAGCAGTACTGGAAGATTCTAGCGTGGAGCATGCCCAAATAGAACCTTATAAGAACCCCTGTATAAAATACATATAGGTAATAGTTCTTTAATATAAATTCAGTTATAGGTTTAAATTGTTAATATTTATGTTTCTTAAGGTATGTAATCAATGAAGATACTGAACCTGTTTAAAAACATATGTGATGGGGATTATAGGTAAATGTTTTAGGCATGTCAGTCTTTGTATTTGTGAAAATTAAATATTTTCAACCATTCTTCAGAATATAGTTTAAAATTTATGCATCCTCTTCCACTTAGAATTGAATCCCAGGTACAGAATTAGAATAGCTATCTTACTCTAACCAGCTCCTGTACTTCCTACAACACTGCAACATAACATGAATCTTAAGGGTTGTGATAAAACTTACAATAACATTTATTCAATTCATTTAAAAGTTCATCAGTTATTTTATGAAGCAAAAGCATGAGTTTACAGTCTAAAATACTGATCAAGAAAATGCTAATCAATACATTTAAAAAGAACACAATACAATTTTAAGTCAATTCAAGTTCACATTTTGTGAAAATGTTTATGGATGTTCTTTGGTTCCAGCTGATTAAATCTGATTGAACAATCTGGAATGAAATTAGTGTCCTCATATTACTGGCTCACTACAATCAGTGAAAGAACCACTTCACATTTTGAGCTTCCATAAGAAATCTTTGAAACTAGATTATAATACAGCTAAGTCCAACTGTAAGTGGAGAGAATAACTTCTAATTTAAAGTGATTTTCAAGGGTATCAGTTAAAGTGCTCCTTTTAAAGTATCTCATTCCAGCATCCCCTCCCTCTCCCTTTTTCCCTCCCTCCTTCCCTTCTCGCCATCTCCCTCCCTTTCTTTCTTTCAGAAAAGTTTTTTTTCCCTCCTTACTTAATGGTATAATTCCAAAGGGAATAAAAATTCTGTACATGAAAACAGAAGTACTATGCCCAATGAAGGTCTATGTGTTCATTAGCCAATATTTACTGAGCATTTGCTGTATAATCTACTTGAACCGGATGCTTTAAGGCTCTGTTTTCCAGTATCTTAGCTACTAACTACATGGAGCTATGTACACTTAAATAAAATTAAAATTCAGTTCCTCAGCTGCCCTAGCCACACTGCAAGTGCTCGTAGACACATGTGGCTCTAGGCTCTGGTGCTGAACCGCCAGCGCTAGGACATTTCCATTATCACAGAAAGATCTTTTGAACAGCGCTGCTCTAGGAGATCCTGAAAGTATACTTCTCAGTTTCTGCCTTAAGGATTCTTTTGTATGTTTAGGAGAATCAGACTAACATACATGAAGCAATAGGCCATTGGTGTAGATAAGTGGGCAAGTTTCCTGTTAAGGCATAGTGGAACTGACTCTAAGGGCTTTGGGAAATATGCCACAATTTCACAAGTTAAAAAAAAAATGGAATAACTTACAGAATGAAAACAAACAAAAGAGTAACTGAGTGAACAAACCTGCTCTACTACGAAGACAAAGACAGGAGGGTGGTCCTGCTTAAGAATTTGATAAAATGCCCATGCGTGGGACCTTTCCAGAGGTCCAGGGGTTAGACTTCAGCTTCCAATGCAGGGGGTGTGGGTTGAGTCCCTGGTTGGGGAGCCAAGATCCCACATGCTCTTGGCCAGAAAACCAGAACATAAACAACAGAAGCAATAATGTAACAAATTCAATAAAGACTTTAAAAGTGGTTCACATCAAAAAAAGTCTTAAAAAATAAAATACCTCTGAGCATAAAACTAAGTATTTCACCTGGGTTCATGTGGCTCTGAGAAAGCAAACATCATAAAGGCATGTAGTTCAGCAGTAGGAAGATGTTTCTCATGCCCAGCAGGCATCAGGCGGAAAAGTTGGAATGAATTTGAGAAAATAGCTGAACACAACGTTGCTTCATACCCCCCAGCATAAACTCCTTTGTGAAAAATACTACCTTGCAAATTAAAGGACAGCTAGGGAGCTGTTTCTTTATTTTTTTTTTTTTTTTTTTTGAGGTTAGAACCTTTTCAAAAATTACTGTCTTTCACAATCAACATCTGCCCCTGGGAAATGTGTATATGCTTATATATACATTGATGTGTATCTGTGTTACGTCTCTTTCACAAAATTATCCATGGAAAAGAAGTATTTCTCACTCACCTGGATTGCAAATCTTGAAAGGATACTTAGAGTCCATACTTCCTTCCCTTAGAATTTCATGCAGATCTTGAAAAGCACAGCCTATCACCAATGACCTTGATGGTGATTCCAGGGCATTTTTTTTTTTTTTTAGAAAAAAATAATTATTCAGGCATGGGAAAACATATTGCTGGGGCAATGAGAATGGGTAAGGGCCCAGAGTGCATTAAGCAGCCATGAGGACTGGTCAGGATATGGGATTTGTTTCTTCTCTGTTATTTTGTAATATTAAATAGCCCAAGCCCAAGCAGGGATTATACCATAATCTCCCGTCTGGCTTGAGCCAGTTTACACAATGAATAAGAGTCAAACATAACTATAAGCAATTTTACTTATAAATTAGAACTAATACACATGAGTACCTCATGCCCTAAAGTTAATAGGGCCTGGAATTAATTCCTAAGACAATCTTAGCACCTAGGGACTCTGATTTTTTGACCTTGGAATATTTTTAACTTTAAGTCCTTGCTGAGTTACTGCTAGACTGTCGAGTTAAGGCTCAGGGAGACTGTTAATGGAGTGTAAAATCTGGGTACAGTTTACAAATTATTACTGTTGCCCCCAGGGGAATTGTTCCAACATTGCATGTGTGCCAATGGATGCATTTGGGTGGATGTATGTTCAATGATGGAAAGAAGTGTTTTCTGGTTGTTAGTGGACAAGGTTTCATCTCTGTCCTCTCTTCTTCAAAGTAACTGTACTTCTTATAGGTTTCTGGATTTTTCATAATGCATGCCGCTGTATATATTTTGTTCACAGTAAATGCTCTGTGACTTCTTTAATCTAAACAACTTTTAACTCTTTATCAGGTTGAAGGTTTCCATAGGATCTGAGATAGCAAGATTAAACAGATCAGTTAATTTAGAGAGAAATCATCAGGTGTGTAGAAAGTATCTCGGAACCATTTAGAAGATATTTATAATATCCCTACCACATTTGCATCCTGCTTTAAGCTTTTTATATTCTTTGCATTGCATTAGCTAGATTCTCCCAGATGCAAGGTTGAGGGTAATGTATTGGAATGGAAAGGGCATGGACTTTGGATATGACAGGATTGGAATCTAAACTTTGGAAATTAATAGATGTGTTACTCTTACTGAAGCTAAGAGTTTTAAAAAAAAAACCTGATTTATGTAGTTGCCAAGAGCAAATGAGAGGCACACAGTAGGAGCTGCATGTACATATTCTGTTTCAGTTAACTCAGAGGATTAAATTTACTCATTGATGTCATTCAGTAAGAAAGATCTAATCAGACTTTTTTTCCTTCTGAGCAGTTCTTTTTGGTAACATGTTGATTGTGAAATTAATCCCTAGTATTTTCTATCAGGGCTTCCCTGGTATCTCAGTGGTAAGGAATCCGCCTGCCGATGCAGCAGACATGCGTTTGATCCCTGGGTCAGGAAGATCTGGAGAAGGAAATAGCAACCCACTTCAGTATTCTTGTTGGGGAAACCCCATGGACAGAAGCGCCTGGTGGGCTACAGTCATGGGATTATAAAAGAGTTGGACATGACTTCAGTTCAGTTCAGTCACTCAGTCATGTCCGACTGTTTGTGACCCCATGAATCACAGCACGCCAGGCCTCCCTGTCCATTACCAACTCCCGGAGTTCACTCAGACTCACGTCCATCGAGTCAGTGATGCCATCCAGCCATCTCATCCTCGGTCGTCCCCTTCTCCTCCTGCCCCCAATCCCTCCCAGCATCAGAGTCTTTTCCAATGAGTCAACTCTTCGCATGACGTGGCCAAAGTACTGGAGTTTCAGCTTTAGCATCATTCCTTCCAAATAAAGGGACATGACTTAGCAACTAAGTAATAACAATCTTCTGTCAATTGTGGGTAAAATGAGCCTGAGAACCAAGTATTTATTTTGTAACTGACAATAATTAATAAAGGTAGAATAATTATTTATCAGCTTGACCATGAAGAAGGCCTAGAGACTTTGCAGGTAGTGAAGTAGACATGAAGTACTGGTGGCCTCTTGCCCCTGGCCAGGTACCATAGGACTTTATTCTCACTTTGGAGCACCTGGTCCTACTCAATTGCTAGTCATACAAATGACACCTGCCCCTCAGTGTTCATTGCAGCACTATTTGCAATAGCCACAATGTGGGAGCAACCTAAACATCCACCAATAGAGGAATGGACAGGATATGCACACATATACACAACAGAATATTATTCTGCCATAAAAAGGAATGAAATATGCCATTTGCAGAGATATGGATGGATCTAAAGGCTGTCATACAGAGTGAAGAAAGTCAGAAAGAGAAAAACAAATATCACATATTAACACATTCATGTGGAATCTAGGAAAATGGTTCAAATGAACTTATTTGCAAAGCAGAAATAAATGCAGACATAGAGAACAAACATATGGACACCAAAGGGGGAGAGGGAAGGTGGGATGAGTTGGGAGATTGGAATAGACATATATACACTCAGTTCAGTTCAGTTGCTCAGTTAAGTCGAACTTTTGCTACCCCATCAATCACAGCATGCCAGGCCCCCTGTCCATCACCAACTCCCAGAGTTCACTCAGACTCATGTCCATTGAGTCAGTGATGCTATCCAGCCATCTCATCCTCTGTTGTCCCCTTCTCCTCCTGACCCCAATCTCTCCCAGCATCAGGGTCTTTTCCAGTGAGACAACTCTTCCCATGAGGTGGCCAAAGTACTGGAGTTTCAGCTTCAGCATCAGTCCTTCCAGTGAACACCCAAGAATGATCTCCTTTAGGACAGACTAGTTGGATCTCCTTGCAGTCCAAGGGACTCTCAAGAGTCTTCTCCAACACCACACTTCAAAAGCA
Organism: Aepyceros melampus; assembly: GCA_006408695.1. Taxonomy (NCBI): domain Eukaryota; kingdom Metazoa; phylum Chordata; class Mammalia; order Artiodactyla; family Bovidae; genus Aepyceros; species Aepyceros melampus. The sequence goes on along the minus strand of SJXQ01007361.1, from coordinate 264,387 downwards.
TCAATTTTTTGGCGCTCAGCCTTCTTCACAGTCCAACTCTCACATCCATACATGACCACAGGAAAAACCATAGCCTTGACCAGATGGACCTTTGTTGGCAAAGTAATATCTCTGTTTTTCAATAGGCTATCTAGGTTGGTCATAACTTTTCTTCCAAGGAGTAAGCGTCTTTTAATTTCACGGCTGCATTCATCATCTGCAGTGATTTTGGAGCCCCCCCAAATAAAAAATCTTTCACTGTTTCTACTGTTTCCCCACCTATTTTCCATGAAGTGCTGGGACCAGATGCCATGATCTTAGTTTTCTGAATGTTGAGCTTTAAGCCAACTTTTTCATTCTCCTTTTTCACTTTCATCAAGAGGCTTATTAGTTCCTCTTCACTTTCTGCCATAAAGGTGGTGTCATCTGCATATCTGAGGTTATTCATATTTCTCCTGCCAATCTTGATTCCAGCTTGTGCTTCTTCCAGCCCAGCATTTCTCATGATGTACTCTGCATAGAAGTTAAACAAGCAGGGTGACAATATAAAGCCTTGACATACTCCTTTTCCTATTTGGAACAAGTCTGTTGTTCCATGTCCAGTTCTAACTGCTGCTTCCTGACCTGCATACAGATTTCTCAAGAGGCAGGTCAGGTGGTCTGGTATTCCCATCTCTTTCAGAATTTTCCACAGTTTATTGTGATCCACACAGTCAAAGGCTTTGGCATAGTCAATAAAGCAGAAATAGANGAACCAGTCTGTTGCTCCATGTCCAGTTCTAACTGCTGCTTCCTTACCTGCATACAGATTTCTCAAGAGGCAGGTCAGGTGGTCTGGTATTCCCATCTCTTTCAGAATTTTCCACAGTTTATTGTGATCCACACAGTCAAAGGCTTTGGCATAGTTAATAAAGCAGAAATAGATGTTTTTCTGGAACTCTCTTGCTTTTTCCATGATCCACCAGATGTTGGCAATTTGATCTCTAGTTCCTCTGCCTTTTCTAAAACCAGCTTGAACATCAGGGAAGCTCTCAATTTTCCTTTTAAGGTAACAATATTTAGCAACATTCACTCACTTTATTTATGCATATATGTTAGTCACTCTGTCCAATGCTTTGCGACCCCATGGAGTGTAACCCTCCAGGCTCCTCTGTCCATGGGATTCTCCTGGCAAGAATACTGGAGTTGGTTGCCATTTCCTTCTCCAGTGGATCTTCACCCAGGATCGAACCCGGGTCTCTCACATTGCAGGCAGATTCTTTACCATCTGAGCCACTAGGGAAGCAGTTTTCATAATCCTTCTGGTTTTCATAAATAATTTATACAATTATATTATGAATGTTAGTCTTTTGTTTACAAGTTTTTTGAGGACTTATGTGACTGAAAATATTTTTATTGTTCCTTATGTTTGAATTAAAACATTTAAAAAAAAATATGAATCTTGCCTTCAAAGTACTTTTAGCTCAATATTTTAAGAATTAAGTCTTTTTGCATCCAGTGTGGCTTTTCACACTATGGAATGTCTTCCTTGTTACACGTTGTTATATTACTTTTTTCTTTTTAGAAACATAACTTTTCTTTGATATTTTAATTCCATTACAGGTATGCATTTTTCTCTCTTCTTTTTTGGCTTTCCATGTATCCTTTTCATCAGACAACCCACTTTCATCCCATACTGCCAGGGATCATGGGCCTACTCCAGGGGGACTTTCCTGGTGCAAGAATCTTGTTGATCTGGTAAGTGGCTAGAGACAGTGTGCCATGACTATCATTTTGTGAAATTATCTCATTTTTTATTCAGAAGTGTTCTTTTGACTTTAAAAATTTTATCTCCATTACTTCAGTCATCCATGTCTCTTAATTTTGTCTGTAACTTCTCCAGTGTCTTCTGAGAGAGGTCCCAATTCTGACTTCCCAATTTGATAATTTATCTTCATATGTACTTTTCATTCAATTTATTATGGCTATTTTATTGTTCATATCTAATGTTTCCAATGAGTCTGCATCTTTGATACTGAACACTTGGTTTTGTTTGAAGTTCCTTGTCTACAGCTACTCATAGTTCTGCCTCATGTTGTCAGTGTTGTGTAGTGTGCTTTTTTTTCTGAGAAAGTTTAACACTTTGGATCTGTATAGTCCACAAACTGAAGTCAACAGATGAAGTGTCTGGTAGCATGTAATATATGTAACTTGTGATGCCAAGAGCTAATTTGTGTCCATCCTTGTGAGTGAACTTGTGTTAGGAGAGATGAGCTGAGGAACCCAAGGTCAAAGAGCTGCAGACATCAAAAATCTTCTGCTAATTATATTTACTTGCTTTTACTCACCCAGAACTACTTGGATTGGTTTCACCCATAAACTTTTAGGAAGAAGCAGTATAGAAAAAATTTGGTTCTTAGAATTTATTCCACAACTCTGGGGGTTAAGCAGGGGAGAGGGTGGTGTGTGTTTAAGTATCAGAGGACATGAGCTTTGACTATTATCTTCAGTATCACATTTCTGTGAATATCAGCTGCTGTTAATTTTTCCAGCTAAAGGTTAGGCAGTGATTACCCCAGTGAAGTGTGGAGAATAAGAAAGAAGAATACTAGAAGAGTTCTCTGATTGCTCCTTTCAGTACAGAGACCACTGCCCTCCAGTAAACAAGGAGATATCCTTCCACTTGGTAGCTAAACTGGTTGCATTGGAAAGTCTTAAGATTTTTCAGAGTTGCCTGGTAACTGGGTTGACTGGGTAAATCAACCAAATTCTAGCTTTTGAGACTAGGTAATCATTTTCTGTAAAAGATAAGCCATATTTTCATGAATTATGAATTTAAAGTATGAAATTTTTGTCTCCATTTCATTGAGTCTTCTTATATCTTCACTTATTTACTGAAAGAAGTGCATGATGCATTGCCTTTCTAAAACTCCAGATGACTGTGTACAAACACACAAAAAATTTAAAAAGGCAAGTTTGGTATGTCAGGAATAATCAAAGTATTATGCAATAGAAGCAAAAACATGCCAATATTAAGCACATCAAGATTTTCTACTAGAAGTGCCGATTAGTGCATTTGATGATGTTATTATTCTTCACCCATATCCCAGGAAGCATTTTGAGGCAATTGATAGTTACAGGAGTTTAATTTTAACCCGGTTCATAATTAAATTAGCTAAACAATGGAGAAAAAGCTCAAAATTAAAATTATTTATATAAAATTAATTGATATTAAAATTATTAAATATTGAGTATATGAAAAAATTATGAGCATCTTATAAAACTATAAAATAGATCACTACCCTAACTTTCTAAAGAGGATAATTTGAACTCTTTATAGGAAAATTTTTAAAATTATATATATATATATNTAAAATTAATTGATATTAAAATTATTAAATATTGAGTATATGAAAAAATTATGAGCATCTTATAAAACTATAAAATAGATCACTACCCTAACTTTCTAAAGAGGATAATTTGAACTCTTTATAGGAAAATTTTTAAAATTATATATATATATATTAAATTAAATGAGGACTTTTAATAGTTCACACATTTTTGTCAGCAGCAGGAAAAGATCCCTAGAATCATTATGCAAATTTTAATCAATTCAGTTCAGTCCAGTTGTTCAGTCATGTCCAACTCTTTGCAACCCCATGGACTGCAGCACTGCAGGCTTCCCTGTCCATCATCAACTCCTGGAGTTTACTCAAACTCAAGTCCACTGAGTTGGTGATGCCATCCAACCACTTTATTCTCTGTCGTCCCCTCCTCCTCCTGCCTTCAATCTTTCCCAGGATCAAGGTCTTTTCAAAGAGTCAGCTCTTCACATCAGGTGGCCAAAGTATTGGTGTTTCAGCTTCAACATCAAGTCCTTCCAATGGATATTCAGGACTGATTTCCTTCAGGATGGACTGGTTGGATCTCCTTGCAGTCCAAGGGACTCTCAAGAGTCTTCTCCAACACCACAGTTTAAAAGCATCAATTCTTCGGCGCTGAGCTTTCTTTATAGTCCAACTCTCACATCCATATATGACTACTGAAAACACCATAGCTTTAACTAGATGGACTTTGGTTGGTAAACTCTTCTTTTTAATATGCTGTCTAGGTTGGTCATAACTTTTCCTCTAAGGAGTAAGTGTCTTTTGTTTCATGGCTTCAGTCACATCTGCAGTGATTTTGGAGCCCAAGAAAATAAAATTTCTCACTGTTTCCACTGTTTCCCCATCTATTTGCCATGAAGTGATGGGACTAGATGCCATGATCTTAGTTTCCTGAATGCTGAGCTTTAAGCCAACTTTTTCACTCCTCTCTTTCACTTTCATCAACAGGCTCTTCTTCTTTGCTTTCTGCCATAAGGGCGGTGTCATCTGCATATCTGAGGTTATTGATATTCCTCCTGGCAATCTTGATTGTGGCTTGTGCTTCATCCAGTCCAGCATTTCTCATGATGTACTCTACATATAAGTTAAATAAGCAGGGTGACAATATACAGCCTTGACGTACTCCTTTTCCTATTTGGAACCAGTCTGTTGTTCCATGTCCAGTTCTAACTGCTGCTTCCTGACTTGCACACAGGTTTCTCAAGAGGCAGGTTAGGTGGTCTGGTATTCCCATCTCTTTCAGAATTTTCCACAGTTTGTTGTGATCCACACAAAGACTTTGGTATAGTCAATAAAACAGAAATAGATGTTCTTCTGGAACTCTTGCTTTTTCCATGATCCAGCAGATGTTTGCAATTTGATCTCTGGTTCCTCTGCTTTTTCTAAAACCAGCTTGAACATCTGGAAGTTCACAGTTCATGTATACTTAGCCATAATAAACTATAGAAAGTTAATTGCATATTAATCTAAATAGCATCTCATTTATACATCTTAGCCAAGTAAATTAAATCATACCATACCAGAGCAACACCTCCTCCATAGTGTTTATCACACATCCTCCCTTGAAAGGTTGCACCAATATAATTTGATTTTTCTCTGTAACTTAAGTTTAAAAAAGCATAATCATATAACTTTGCAAAATTAAGCACAAGTAATATTAAATTTAACTAGTACTTTGTTGTTTTGCATACTCAAATAACAATTTCAGATATTTCTACTTAACACTAGGATAAGAAAGCATAGAAATGGATGATACATGTCTGCTTATTTTTAAAATAGTAATATAATTTAAAACAACAAAATGAATTATCATATTAAATTTTAGACAATAATGAAGATTCTTTTGGATTTTCAAAATTTACTGATGCTTAAAAAGTTAACGTAATAAAAATAAATAAAATTCCTTCAAACTAGAAAGCTAAGACAATTCAGTTGACGAACAGGCAGAGTAAGCTTCTGGGTTGAAACCTCCTCTTAATCAGATATAATTAGCCTGGTCTAACCATGCAAAGGAAGAAAAATAATATAAAAGGTTAAAATTCTATAATTATATATGTGACTTTTACATAATATGATAATATATAATACATATGGGTCCTTAATATTGATAAGAGAAAAACAAAGAGATTATTAAATAGAAACGGAGGCTTGTATTTTTAAAAATGTGGTTGATTGTGAATATGGTACATTAGAGATATTGAAATGTACAACAGTGTTTCCACTTCATCATTATTTGCTTTTGTTTTATAGAAACAAAGCATAAAAAGAAGGCTACATTTCTAAATTCATAGAATACATTTCTTCAAATAGATATTGCTAATATTTTATATTTAATTGTTAGTTACTCAGTCGTGTCTGACTCTTTGTGACCCCATAGACTGTAGCCCACCAGATTCCTCTGCCCATGGTATTTTCCAGGCAAAAATACTGAAGTGAGTTGCCATTTCCTACTCCAGGGGATTTTCCCCACCACAGGACTGAACTCACATCTCTTGAGTATCCTGCATTGGCAAGCAGTTTCTTTACCACTAGTGCTACCAGTTAGGCACATTTAATGATATGTTATATACTCAGTGTAAGAAGACATACTTTAATAAGGTTTAAGTGAGTTTTAACTATCAGCCAATATATGGAGTAATTGATATTAGTAATTCTGCTATAAAGCTTATGCTGTGAAAAATACTATTCACAGGATATTGTATAGAAGGAAATGACAAGATATTTTTTCCTTAAGGGCCTGTCAGAAATTAGGTCAAATTACATATGCTTTCTAATGTGCAAGATTTAGTAATGACAAGATATACTTACCAAGTAAAAACGCCACATCATGTGGACGCAGAACAAGATAAGATCGTTTCCATTTTAAAAATCTGTGTAATAATTCATTAGCATCTCCAGTTACTGGAATTTTATTTTCATCTATCCAAAGCTCTAATGAAGATAGAATTATTGTAATATTAAACGAAGTAAAAATCTGAAATAGGAGACATAAAGAAAATATGTTCAAACTGTACGGCTTAAATTGATTTGGGAATTTATCTGCAAAAATAAACACTATACATGACATACACATTAAAAGGATAAACTGAAAATCTGGATTGGATCTTATAAATTCTATTAGTGAGTAACAAATATCACAAATAAAACAAATAATAAGGAACATTTTGATATGCTTGTACTTAATTAAGCCAGGCCAATGTCAAGTGCTTTACCTAATTTAATCCTTACAAAACCTTAAGTAGGTATTTATAATTATTAAGTACTGCAATTAAAGAGCTAGAAAACTTAAAATGGGTATATATTTGCCCTCTTTTATACAACATGTGTATTCAGGCAGGGTCCTTAAAAAAAAACAACAAACAAACAAACTCTGAAAACTGTTTAGGTAACATAAGCCAATGCAAAGTAAACACTTACAGCATTGGTCAGTCCAGTCAACTGGAAAATCTTTTGAATGACAATAGTTGTATCAGCACCCATATGATTATACTGAAAAAGATAACATGCATTTTAGATATAAATATATATATATATTGCTTACTATATAATGATGGTTATTATACTTAAATTGTAAAAGTATGAGTTAGGAAATTTTTTAAATTACCAATTTATTAGTTTTTAAACATTATCTATTATTATAGACAGCATGGTATATATTAAGTGTGAAAATGAAAAACAAAAAAAAAAGACACTATAAACTTTCACAAAAAGAAGAAAACTTTCTAAACTCACTTATGAGGCCAGCATTATCCTAATATCAAAACCACTCAAAAATAGCATGATTAAAAGAAAATTATAGGCCAAATTCCTAATGAATATAGGTGGAGAAACCTCAAGAGAATATTGGCAACATGAATTCAACAACACACTGAAAGGATCATACACCATGATCCAGTGAGATATATTCCAAAGATCCAGGAATGGCTCAATCTCTCTGAATCAATCAGTGTGGTACAACCCATTAACAAAATGAAGAATAAAAAAATCATATGATCATCTCAATAGATGCAGTAAAAGCATTTAGTAAATTTCAATCTGTTTTTAGGATAAAAACTCATCAAAGTGAATATAGAGAAAATACACCACAACATAATAAAGGCCATGATCAACATCACACTCAGCAGTGTAAAGCTGGAAACTTTCCCAATAAGACCAGGAACAAGAGGATACCTATAGTTGCCACTTTTATCTAGCATAGTATTGGAAGGCTCAGTCAGAGCAATTAGGCAAGAAAAACAACTAAAAGATATTCAAATTGGGAAAGAAAGAAGTGAAACTGTCACTATTTGCGGGTGACATAAATAGAAAACCCTAAAATAAAAGTGTTAGTTGCTCAGTTGTGCCCAACTCTTTTGGACTGTAGCCCACCAGGCTCCTGTCTATAAAATTCTCCAGGCAAGAATACTGGATTGGGTAGCCATTCCTTTCTCCAGGGGTTCTTTCCAACCCAGGGATCAAAGCTGGGTTTCCTGCATTGCAGGCAGATTCTTTACCACCTGAGCCACTAGGGAAGCCCATCAACCGTTGGAACTAGAAAGAAATTTACTAAAGTTGCAAGATACAAAACCAATATACAAAAATCGGTTATATTATCTCTTGACAATAATAAGCTATCAGAAAGCAAAACTAAAAAAACAATGCCATTTACAATTACATCAGAAGAATAAAATACCTAGGAATAAATTTAACCAAGGAAATGAAAGATCTTTTCACTGAAAACTATATAAAGACATTGATTAAAGAAACTGAAGAAGGGAGAGAACAAGGAGGCGGAGGAGTGGGTGGACCTGGAGTACATCTTTCTCCACAGATACATCAACAATACACCTTCAGACACAGAAATACATGCAGACATCAGGTGAGAGTGGACAAGAGTACTTGATTAGTGGAAAGGAATTTATAGAACCACACAAAACTCGGTAGGATGAAGGAAGCAGGGAGAAAAATAGGAGTGTTACCAGGACTGGGCCTGCCCTCAGTGGGTGGGGAAAGTGAACCAGGGGTCCAATCTTAACATTAGGGCAATTGCCTGAGTCAGAAGAGAAACACTGAAGGCTGAGACTGAAACAACTGAATTGTGGCACCTAAATGGAATGAGAATCAGACAGTCCTTGCTACAGCCATACACACTTGGGACAGGGATGTAGGTTCCCTAGAAGGTGCAGTGGCTGGATTAAGGATTGTGGAGCAATCCCAGGGCGAGGGGTGCTGTTGACTGTGGAGAGACGGATCAAGGGGATGTGAGAGAGGAGACTGTGGTGGGAAAATCCTGTGGAGGAAAGCCAGGCAGCCATGGAAGCAAGGCAATACGGCTGTCACATGGAGGAAGTGGAGCCATCACCATACCCTCTCTCTGCACATGCCTGCATCAGCAGCTGAACAATAGAGAGGCTGGCCCTCAAACACCTGACACACTGCACTATAGGGCAGGACCCCACCCAGCGTGCTCCTTTAAGTGACTGATGTGCAAGACTACACAGTAGGGCTCCAGCCAGGGCAGGGGGTGCGCTCCATGTGCCTAATGGGTCAAAAAACAGAGAAGGACCCCAGACAAGTGACTGAACAGGCAGAGATGCAGAGAAAAACTGGCTATAGGGGCCTTGTGATCGCCAGCTACAAGAAACTTGAAGAAAGACTCTGATAGGGTCATAACTCCTATGGTGGAGGCAGTCTGTGCCCCTGCACACTTGGCACCTAGAGTCCCTGCAAGCCAAGCAGCTGCACCACCTTCATGATCAACCCTCACTGGGGCAAAGCCGCCACAGGCATAAAAAGTCTTGCATCTATGCATGCAGGGTTGCTTTGGACATGTTCAACTCTTTGTGACCTTGTGGACTGTGGTCTGCCAGCCTTCTCTGCCAGGGGAGTTCTCCAGCAAGAATACTGGAGTGTATTGGCCAATACTGGTTGCCATACCCTTCTAGAGCCCTATATTTCCTGCTGCCCTCACTGCCAACTCCCCTGAGTACCTGGTGCTGCCAGAGCCCCTGCAACCCAAGCAGCTGTACCACCTCCACACCTGGCCCTCACTGGGGCACACCCAAGTCCTCCAGGGCAGCCTCAGGAGCAAAGCCCAGTGGACTAGCCACATGCAGAGATGGAAAGAAAACCACAATTGAAACCCAGGGGCAGTGTGGCTAAGGAAGAAGACCCAAACCCCTCCCACCAGCTGTACAAGCTGCACATTAAATCCACGTGATCAACTAGGCAGACTCTGTATCTATGGAACATATATAAAAGGGCACTGAGAGCTCCTACAAAAGAAAACACGCTAGTTCTGACAGCTGTGGACATTGGAGGCAAGAACACACAGGAGTAGGAGCAGATTAGAATATGAGCTGCCTCCACAGCAGATCCAGAGACCAGCACAGTGTTGGAGGGGATCTTAGGCAGGTGAGGTGGACTGTGACTCCCAGTGAGGGAAAGGATGCTGACAGCAGTGACTCAAGAAAAACATTTATTATTTTTATGTTTTGACTTGTTCTGTAGATTTATTTGGATTTTTAAATATTTTTTTCTTTATTTCTTTTTCTCCACCTACTCCCCCAAACCCTGCTGTGCAGTTTTCAATTTTTTTGTCACTATGAAATCTAATTAAGCTTTTGAGCTTCTTTTTTCCTCTTTTCTCAGTCACTTTTTTTTTTTTTTGGTTGTTGTTGTTATAAACCCCTGCCTCTATGTTGTGCTTTTGCAGTTGTATGGAGTTTTCCTTTTTTCCCCCTTTCTTCTTCCTTTTTTCCCCCTTTCTTCTTCCTTTTTTCCCTCCTTTTAAAATTTTAATTTCTTTAAAACCTATTATTATTTTTTTCTACATTTATACCCGTGTTTGCTTTTCCTACTGTTCTCTTCCCCTTGCAGTTAATCTTTAATGTATATAAATCTTCTTTATCTACCTCAGTTAACTTTGCATATCTATTCTTTCTTTCTTTCTTTTCCATTCAACATATTTATTAGCTTTGTTCTCATTGCTTTATTCCCCACCTGGCACATTGCTTTGGTTTTGTCTTCCAGCTTATGCTTTAGCTAGTTTTATTCTTAACTGGTAGATATAATTTTTGGTTTCCTTTGTTTGCCAGGGAAATCTGTACTTTATTTTCGTCGAACTGTTTTGAATTTGCTTATGGGTGCATATGTATATATTTTGTTATTTAAATTATTCTTTGCTTGATTTTGTAACTGCCATTTGTCTGAGGTTCATCTTTGGTTTCTTATTTTTGGGTATTTTTTTAAATCTCACTTAATGCCATAACAAACCACTTGTGGAATCTTCATTCCTGACCAGAGATCAAGCCCTGAGCCTTTGGAGTGAGAGCACTGACTCCAAGACCCTAGATTACCAGAGAACTCACCCTAGAGAGTATCAAATAGTGAGAACTCACACAAAGGAAACCACCTGAATACAAGACCCAGCATTACCCAACAAGCTTTAGCATTTGTTTCTAAACAACAAACAAAACAAAAATACAAACCTAATTATCAGCAGATAGGATTACTACCTCACTCAACCTTGCCAATCAGAGGGAAAAAAAAAAACAAACAGAAACAAACAACTTAGCATAGAACTCAGATCAAACCTAGGAGGGCAGAAACCAAAAGGAAAAAAGAATTCAACCTTGAAGACTGGGAAGACGAGACCTCAAACACAAGAAGATTAAAAAAAAAAAGAAAAAAGAAAAGCAGAGAAATACTATACAAATGAAGGAAAAAACTAGAAACACAGAAGTCCAAATAAACGAAGAGGAAACAGGCAAGCTCCCTGAAAAAGAATTCAGAATACTGATAGTAAAAATGATCAAAAACCTTGAAAACAGAATGGAGAAAATGCAAGAATCCATTAACAAAGACCTAGAAGAATTAAAAAATAAACACACAAACAACACAATGATCGAAATTAAAAATACTCTAGAAGGAATCAAGATACAATATTTGAAGCTGAAGAATAAATCAGTGGGCTGGAAGACAAAACAGTGAAAATAACTTCTGAAGAGCAGAATAAAGGAAAAAAATGAAAAGAACTGAGGATAGTCTCAGAGACCCCTGGGACAATATCAAATTTATCAACATTTGAATTATAGAGGCCCCAGAAGAAGAAGAGAAAAAGAAAGAGTATGAGAAAAAATTTGAAGAGATTATAGTTGAAAATTTCCCCAAAAAGGAAAAGGAAATAGTCAGTCAAGTTCAAAGAGGAGCAAAGAGTCCCATACAGGATAAACCCAAGGAGACACACATCAAGCACATACTAATCAAACTTACAAAAACTAAAGACAAAGGAAACATATTAAAACCAGCAAGGGAAAAACAACAGTAGAATACAAGGGAAACCTCATAGGTTTAACATCTGATCTTTCAGCAGAAATTCTGCAGGCCAGGAGGGAATGGCAAGATATTTTTAAAGCAATGAAAGGGAAAAATCTACAATCAAGATTACTGTAACTGGCAAGGATCTTATTCGAAATTGTTGGAGAGATAAAAAGTTTTTCAGACAAGCAAAAGTTAAGAAAATTCAGCATGACCAAGGCTTTAGAACAAATGTTAAAGGGACTTATATAGTCAAGAAATACAAGAGAAGAAAAAGATATACAAATGAAAACAGTTAAGAAAATGGCAATAGGAACTTATATACAGAAATTACTTTAAATGTAAACAGATGAAATGCTTCAAACAAAAGACACAGACTGGCTGAATGGACATAAAAACAAGACCCAAATATATGCTGTCTACAAGAAACTCACTTCAGATCTAAAGACACATATAGAGTGAAAGTGAGAGGATGGAAGAATATATTGCATGCAAATGGGAAGCAAAAGAAAGCTGGAGTAGCAATCCCCATATCAGACAAAATAGACCTTAAAATAAAGAAGTTTACAAGAGATAAGGAAGGACACTACATAATGATAAAGGGATCAATCCAAGAGGAAGTCATAACAATTGTAAATATCTTACATCTAACAGATGGTGATTGGAGCCATGAAATTAAAAGACGCTTACTCCTTGGAAGGAAAGTTATGACCAACTTAGATAGCATATTCAAAAGCAGAGACATTACTTTGCCAACAAAGGTCCATCTAGTCAAGGCTATGGTTTTTTCTGTGGTCATGTATGGATGTGAGAGTTGGACTGTGAAGAAAGCTGAATGCCGAAGAATTGATGCTTTTGAACTGTGGTGTTGGAGAAGACTCTTGAGAGTCCCTTGGACTGCAAGGAGATCCAACCAGTCCATTCTAAAGGAGATCAGTCCTGAGTGTTCATTGGAAGGAATGATGCTAAAGCTGAAACTTCAGTGCTTTGGCCATCTTATGCGAAGAGTTGACTCCTTGGAAAAGACTTTGATGCTGGGAGGTATTGGGGGCAGGAGAAGAAGAGGACGACAGAGGATGAGATGGCTGGATGGCATCACGGACTCAATGGACGTGAGTTTGAGTGAACTCTGGGAGTTGGTGATGGACAGGGAGGCCTGGTGTGCTGCAGTTCATGGGGTCACAAAGAGTCAGACAGGACTGAGTGACTGAACTGAACTGATGCACCCAACACAGTAGTACCTCAGTACCTCAGACAAACACTAACAGACATAAAAGGAGAAACTGACAGTAACACAATAACAGTAGGAGACTTTAACAGCCCACTCACACCAATGGACAGAGCATCAAAACAAAATATTAATAAGGAAACACAAATCTTAAAGGACGCATTAGATGAGATGGATCTCATTGATGTCTTCTGGGCATTCCATCCAATGCAGAAGAATACACATTCTTCTCAGGTGCACGTGGAACATGCTTCAGGATAGACCACATCTTGGGTCACAAGCCAAACCTCAGTAAATTTAATAAAATTGAAATTATATCAAGAATTTTCTCCAACCACAATGTTATGAGACTAGATATCAATTATAAGGGAAAAAAAACTGTAGAAACACAAACACTTGGAGATTAAACAATATGTATCTGCAAAACAACTGGTTATGAAAAAAATCAAAAGGGAAATCAAAAAATTTCTAGAAAAAAATGACAATGAAAGCATGACAACTCAAAATCTATGGGATGCAGCAAAAGTAGTTCTAAGAGGGAAGTTTATAGCAATACAATCCTACCTCAAGAAACAAGAAAAAAACATCGAATAGACAACCTAACTTTATGCCTAAAACAACTGGAAAAAGAAGAACAAACAAATCCTCAAATTAGTAGAAGGAAATAAACCATAAAGATCAGAGAAGAAATAAACATACAAGAAATGAAACAATAGTAAAGATTAATAAAGCCCAAAGCTGGTTCTTTGAGAAGATAGACAAAATTGATAAACTTTTAGCCAGACTCATCATGAAAAAAATGAAAGAAGCAAATCAACAAAATTAGAAATGAAAAAGGAGAGGTTACAACAGACAATGCAGAAATACAAAAGATTATAAGAGACTATTATGAACAATTATATGGCAATAAAATGGACAACCTGAAAGAAATTCTTAGAAAAGATCAATCTTCCAATACTGAACCAGAAAGATACAGAAATTATGAACAACCCAATTACAAGCACTGAAATTGAAGCTATGATCAAAAATCTCCCCCGAAACAAAAGCCCAGGACCAGATGGCTTCACAGGATAATTCTATCAAACATTCAGAGAAGAGCTAGTGCCTATCCTGCTAAAACTCTCTCAAAAAATTGCATAGGAAGGAACACTTCCAAACTCATTCTATAAAGCCACCATCAGCCTGATACCAAAACCAAAGACAACACAGAGAAAGAAAACTAACTACATGCCAATATCATTGATGAACATAGATGAAAAACTCCTCAACAAAATTTTAGCAAACAGAATTCAGCAACACATCAAAAAGCTCATATACCATGATCAAACTGGGTTTATTCCAGGGATGCAAGGATTCTTCAATATACAGAAATCAATCAATGTGACACACCATATTAACAAAGTGAAAGATAAAAACCATATCATCTCAATAGATTCAGAAAGAGCCTTTGACAAAATTAGTACCTGTTTATGACTAAAACTCTTCAAAAAATGGGCATAGAAAGAACTTACCTCAACATAGTAAAGACCATATGTGATAAGCCTACAGCAAACATTATTCTCAATGCTGAAAAATTGAAAGCATTCCCTCTAAGATTAAGAACAAGACAAGGGTGTCCACTTTTACCACTATTATTCAACATAGTTCTGGAAGTCCTAGCTATAGCAATCAGAGAAGAAAAATAAATAAAAGGAATCCAGATCAAGAAAGAAGAAATAAAGCTCTCACTGTTTGCAGATGACAAACAGTGAGATGTACATGATACTGTACATAGAAAACCCTAAAGATAGTATCAGAAAACTACTAGAGATAACCAGTGAATTTAGCAAAGTTGTAGGATCCAAAATCAATGCACAGAAATCACTTGCATTTCTATATACTAACAACGAAAAATCAGAAAGAGAAATTAAGCAATCAATCCCATTCACCATTGCAACAAAATAATTAAACATTTAGAAATAAACTTACCTTTCCCTGGTGGCTCAGATGGTAAAGCATCTGTTTACAATGCGGGACACCCAGGTTTGATCCCTGGGTTGGGAAGATCCCCTGGAGAAGGAAATGGCAATCCACTCCAGGACTATTGCCTGGAAAATCCCACGGACAGAGGAGCCTGGTAGGCTACAGCCCATGGGGTTGCAAAGAGTCAGACACGACTGAACAACTTCACTTACCTTAAGGAGACAAAAGAACTGTACACAGAAAATTATAAGACACTAATGAAAGAAGTGAAAGATGAAATAAACAGATGGAGAGATATTCCATGTTCCAGAGTTTGAAGAATCAATATTGTGAAAATGACTATACTACCAAACACAATCTATAGACTCAATGCAATTTCTGTCAAACTACCAATGGCACTTTTCACAGAACTAGAACAAAAAATTTCACAATTCATGGAAACACAGAAGATCCTGAATAACCAAAGCAGTCTTGAGAAAGAAGAATGGAGCTGGAGGAATCAACCTTCCTGACTTCAGTTATACTACAAAGCTACATTCATCAAGACAGTATGGTACTAGCACATAAACAGAAATATAGACCAGTGGAACAAGACAGAAAGCCCAGAAATATACCCATGTACCTATGGGTACCTTATTTTTGACAAAGGAGGCAAGAATATGCAATGGGGCAAAGACAGCCTCTTCAATAAATGGTGCTGGGAAAACTGGACAGCTACATGTAAAAGAATGAAACACCATACACAAAGATAAACTCAAAATTGATTAAAGACCTAAATGTAAGACCAGAAACTATAAAACTCTTAGAGGAAAACATAGGCAGAATACTCGATATAAATCAAAGCAAGATCCGCTATGACCCACCCACTAGAGTAATGGAAATGAAAATAAAGATAAACAAGTGAGGCCTGATTAACCTTAATAACTTTTGCACAGTAAAGGAAACTGTAAGCAAGGTGAGAAGACAACCCTCAGAACGGGAGAAAATAATAGGGAATGAAACAACTGACAAAGGATTAATTTCCAAAATACACAAGCAGCTCATACAACTCAATACCAGAAAAACAACCTAATCAAAGTGTGGGAAAAAGGCCAAAACAGAGTCAGACACAACTAAAGGGACTTAGCGCACACACACAGGCACACAACCAATAATCAGCCATGAAATTAAAAGATGCTTGCTCCTTGGAAGGGAAGCTATGACCAACCTATGACAAGCCTAAACAGTACATTCAAAGGCAGAGATACCATTTTTCTGACACAGGTCCATAGTGTCAAAGCTGTGGTTTTTCCAATAGTCGTGTACAGATGTGAGACTGTACCATAAAGAAGGCTGAGTGTTGAAGAACTGATACTTTTGAATTATGATGAGGAAGAAAAGTCAGTTAATACACGTCAACACCGAAGTACATCATTTGTTAGAAATATATGTGACAAAGATTTTGAAGTAGCCTTGGTAAAATGATGAAAATAAATAATTAAAAATATTCTTCATGGAAGTGAAATCAGCAAAAGGAAGAACTAGAAAACACCAAGGCTTTTTTTTCTCTGGAAATATCAAAAGACAATCAGAAGATGGTTGTTATAATAACCCCATTGGAGCCTCTGGAAAACCTCTGGAAAACATCCAAAGGTCTACAGCAGCCAAGCCAATGTCCAACCAAGAAAAACCCACCTTGAAAATGACAGGAAATTGTTTTGAATTTACTCTCCTATGCCCTACTTCCTCCCCAGCATGGCATGGTTCAGTCTGGAGGAAAGGCCCATCTGTTCCCCAGTTTCCTCTCTTATACCAGGTGGAGCAGAGAAGACCTTATTTGCAATTTTCAAACCTATATGGAAGGTGTCCAAATGACTGTTTTCTGTGTTACCTAACTCAGTTTTCAGGTAGCAAATAGGGGTGGTCACTGCTTGTTAAAACTTCAAGGTTATGACAGACCCACGGATGTTGGAACAAGAGATTACAGGTGGAAATATACAGATATAAAGCCCTGAAAAGAAGCTGAGGTGAGACTTTTTGGAAATTGAGATATTGAAAAGCAGCCATGTATATAGTGAAGCTCCAGTACTTTGGCCACCTTATGCAAAGAGTTGACTCATTGCAAAAGACGCTGATGCTGGGAGGGATTGGGGGCAGGAGGAGAAGGGGACGACCGAGGATGAGATGGCTGGATGGCATCACGGACTCAATGGACGTGAGTCTGAGTGAACTCCGGGAGTTGGTGATGGACAGGGAGGCCTGGCGTGCTGCAATTGATGGGGTCGCAAAGAGTTGGACACGACTGCGTGACTGAACTGAATTGATAGTGAATCCCACAAGCCCAGGCAAGACATATGGTCAGAGAGACCTGAGAACATCTTAAACTTTCACCACATGGACTAAGAGGTAACCCAGCTAATCAGTGAAAGGCTACCCTGACATAGAGCCAGTCCCAAAAAATGGTTTAAAAGGTGGTTATTTTTTTAAATGCTAAAATTTCAACAAAAATCAAAAGACACCTTAGTCTATTTCAGCTACTATAACAAAAACACCATAAAATTTGGTTTCAAGCAACAGCCATTTTTTCTCACAGTTCTGAAGGCTGGAAAGTTTAAAGGTTAAGTCTCCAGCCACAGACATCAATTCTGTGTTGATGAGAACATGCTGTGTCCTCACAGGGTAGAACAGGTCGCCTTTCTTTTATAAGGGCACTAATCCCATTCATGAGGGCTCCACCTTCATGACCTAAGCCATTCCCAAAGACTCCATTGCCAAATAACATCACTATGTGCATGTTCTTGCTTTTTGCTCAGTTGCTTCTGTCATGTCAGACTCTTTGTAACCCTATGGACTGTAGCCCACCAGGCTCCTCTGTCCATGGGATCCTCCAGGCAAGAATACTGGAGTGGGCTGCCATGCCCTCCTTCAGGATATCTTCCCCACCCAGGGATAGAACTCATGTCTCCTGCAGCTTCTGCATTGCAGGCAAATTCTTTACTGCTGAGCCCCTGGGGAAGCCCCACCATCATTATTCATCAGTATACATTTGAACAGAAAAGAAGCATTCAGTCTATATTATAAGGCAAACTAGCAAACAACAACAAAAGCATAGCTCAAGGGAATGAAATAAATTGGCAGAAACCAGTCCTGAGAACTTGGAGACTTACTAGACAAAGTCTTTAAAGCAACTATCTAAAATATGCTCAAAGAGCTAAAGGAGATGGACATGTACATACAGCTTGAT
The DNA here is from genome assembly GCA_006408695.1 of Aepyceros melampus. Taxonomy (NCBI): domain Eukaryota; kingdom Metazoa; phylum Chordata; class Mammalia; order Artiodactyla; family Bovidae; genus Aepyceros; species Aepyceros melampus. The sequence goes on along the minus strand of SJXQ01007361.1, from coordinate 246,332 downwards.
TTTGAATGGATAACCAACAGGGGATTACCGTACAGCACAGGGAACTCTGCTCAATGTCAAGTGGCAGCCTGGATGGGAGGGGAGCTTGGGGTAGAATGGATACATGTGCATCTATGACTGAGTTGATCTGCTGCACCTGAAACTATCACACTATTGTTAATTGCTTATACTCCAAAATAAAGTTTTTTTAAAAAGCTAAAGGATAAAAAGAATGAAGGGAAGTCATGAAAATGATGTATGAATAAAATGAGAATATCAACAAAGATATGGAATTATAAAAGAAATCAAACAGAATTCTGGCATTGAAAATGAAATAACTCAATTAAAAGTTGAGTAGAAGGATTCAACAGCAGATTTAAAGTACATGAAAAAGAATCAGTAAACTTGAGAATAGGATAATTGAAATTATTGAGTCTGAGAACCAAAAAGAAAAAAGAAAGTAAGGAACTTGTGGGATACCATTATGTAGTACAATATACAAATAAAGAGAATCCCAGAAAAAGAAGAGAAATTATCTAAATAATGGCCAAATGCTTGTCAAATTCGATGAAACACATGAACCCACAAATCCTGGAAGCTTAACAAATTCTAAGAAGGATAAAGCCAAAGGGACTCACACCAAGACACATTATAATCAAATTATCTAAAGCTAAAAACAAAGAGAATACTAATATTGAAGACAATAAGAAAAAAGCAACTAACCATGTAAAAGGGATGATAATAAGATTACTAGCCAGTTTCTTAGCAAAAACTGCAGAGGCTAGAAGATGTTATATTTAAAGTACCGAACGCAAAATGGAAAAGGCACCTTGGAAGACAGCTTGGCAATTTCTCACACACACAAACCACCAAACAACAACAACAACAACAGCAGACTGTTATCGTATGATGTAGCAATCATGCTGCTAGATGTTTACCCAAAGGAGATAACACATGTCCATGAAAAAACTTGTGCAGGGATATTTACAGCAGCTTGATTCATAACTGCCAGAATGTGGAGGCAACCCAGATGCCCTTTAGAAGGTGAATGGATAAACAAACTGTGGTGTATACAGACAATACAATGTTATTGAGTTGTAAAAAGAAATTAGCTCTAAATCCATGATAAGGCACGTAGTAAAGTTAAATGCATGTTACCAAGGTAAAGAAGAGAGTCTGTCGTGGCTACAGACCGCACATTTCAACTATGTGACATTCTCAAAAAGGCAAAATTATGGAGACAGTAAAAAGATCAAAGGTTACTAGATGTTATGAGTATGCTGCTGCTGCTAAGTCACTTCAGTCGTGTCCGACTCTGTGCGACCCCATAGACGGAAGCCACCAGGCTCCCCCATCCCTCGGATTCTCCAGGCAAGAACACCGGAGTGGGTTGCCATTTCCTTCTCAATTCATGAAAGTGAAAAGTGAAAGTGAAGTAGCTCAGTCGTGTCCGACTCTGAGCAACCCCATGGATGGACTCCTCCATCCACGGGATGAATCCCATGCTTCTCCCAGGATGAATCCAGGCTTCTCTGAATGACCCCATGGATGGATTCCTCCATCCATGGGATGAATCCCAGGCTTCTCCATTCATGGGATTGTCTAGGCAAGAGTACTGATGAATAAAAATTACTCAGAAACTATTCTGTATGTAACAGATGTTTTCATTTATATTAATTATATAAAATGAAAAATAAACTAATAGAGACATGATTTTCTATTTATTACTGATACCAGAAATTTAAATTCATTAAAGCAGAAATTTTTATTGTTCCATGTTAAAAATTTATTCCAACATTTTTTATAACCTCCCATTGCTAATATAAATTAACATGAGACAAATAAATGAAAGTATACTTACCAAGTCTTTTTCAACTACAATATGCATTTCTATATACTGAGAGAAGTCTGGAAGAGGCTAAAAAAATCACAAACTTAGTTAAAAATTGAAGAATTATTTAAATATTTTAAGTAATATCACTACTTCACAAATTCAATGTTAGAAATTCAATTTTATATATGAAAATAGAAGTCATTTTCAGACTATTGTCTTTGTTGCCTCTTTTGCATCTGTTCAATCAATTAATTTACTCAGAAAATAACTTTGCCTTCCATTGCTACAGGGCTACTCATTTGATTCTCTGCTCTGAAGGACACCTTCCCTTGATCACCATTATATGTGAATTTACATTATTTTAATGATTCCATCATACATCACACATACATTATTATTTGTTATGATTTTATTTGTGACCTTGAAAGAGTAAGGGCACCTCTCTGTTTGGAGGGGTTGAATTTCATCTGAAGATAAAGCTAATCCTTGTATAAATGACCTCAGAAAAATGTGAGCAACAGAGAAACAAAATGAGTGAGTTTCTTAAACTGTGCCATAGATATCTCAGGATGTCAAATCTGATTACAATGTCTCACAGACCATGGTGGACAACTTAGGCACAAATGTGAGGCCCAATGGGCTTATGACCTGTGTGATTTACACCCTGCCAATTTCTAGGGACAAAGTAATACTTGTTTTAACTACCATCAGTAAAATATTACTTGTTTCCATCATTATTTTTATATGAATTTAACCTAGGAGGAATATATTAAGGAAAACTTATGAGACAGTCTTTGTGGACACTCTAAGACTGTAGTGTATTTAACTCAAAATAGTTACTGTTACCATCAACAAGCAATGGACAAATATATAGAAGCAGAAAAGGAGAATCAAATTTCAAAAATTGAGAAAGCATTTATTATGCTTAAAGTCTGCATTTTTTTTTCTTTTTACACTGGTATTTAATTCCTTGAAAGTTCAAAACTATCACATTTTACTTAAACCATTCTCCTTAACATAAAGAGGAGCAATAAAGAGGGAAAAACTAATCTGGCACTTAGCAAAGATGAGAAAAGTGAAGACTGTAGTAATTTAAAGGGAAAAAGTTAATAAGGTCATTAAGACAAATTCAAGGCTGCATGATCATCCATTTTTTCCACCTTTAAAAATTCTTTTAAAGCCTTGAAGACTTGGGTTTTTTTCTTTTTCAAAACAATGCAAATGAAATCCCCTTACAGTCTAACCGATTTATTATAATTTCCATCCAAAGGTAAGCACCAAATGTTTCATGATAGTTTTGCTTATAAGACTCCAACCTTTCATTTAGGATGAAACAAGGAAAAGCCACTACTTTACTGGAGGATAAACACAAGCATTTATATTAATTGTGTTAGGGTTATATTAATGATTTGAAGGATTCAAAGTTATTTCTTTGTTTTAATCAACGTAAGTTGCTACTGATACTGCTGCTTAGTTGCTAAGTTGTGTCCGACTCTTTTGTGACCCCACGGACTGCAGCCTGCCAGGCTCCTCTGTCCATGGGACTTCCCAGGCAAGGATACTGGAATGGATTGCCGTTTCCTTCTCCAGGGGACTTTCCTGACTCAGGGTTCTACTGGGTCTCCTGCATCACTTGCATTGATGGGCGGGTTCTTTACATTGCACCACCTCGGAAGCCCAACATAAGGGTTAGCTGACTTATATTTCCTGAAATAATCCTTATTTATTTTCATCTTTGAGATAAGGACTGATGATATTCAGTTGATAATAATTTATTCATTTATTTGCTGGACAGTAAACTTTCAAGAGAAAAGATACATGAGTATCTTTAAGATAAGATAGTCTATTTTAGAAAAACAATTAAAAATTTAAAACAAAAGTGCATAAAATAATGCTAAGAAATGTGTGCATTGGAAAGGTGGGTAGGTGCTAAGATTTCAGAAGACCTCAAAAGCTATTTTATTTAGTGAAAGAAAGTAGTCAATAAATAAAACCAATTTCTGGGATATGTGTTATATGAGATTGACACCGATTACCTGAAAATTTGCCCTGGTAAAGGAAACACTAAAGAATTGGATCTAGGGAAGAAGACTAGAGAACACTGCTAAGTAATCCAATTGCAATATAGTTGGAGTAAAGAGTTAAGATTAGAAGATGCCAAAGATCACTGGTAAGAATATTCAGGGATTATCATTACCATCTTTCTAAATTCCATATACATGTGTAAGTATACTGTATTGGTCTTTTTTTTTTTTTTCTGGGTTACTTCACTCTGTATAATCGGCTCCAGCTTCATCCACCTCATTAGAACTGATTCAAATGTATTCTTTTTAATGACCAAGTAATACTCCATTGTGTATATGTACCACAGCTTTCTTATCCATTCATCGAGAGGGAGAGGGTGGGATGATTTGGGAGAGTGGCAGTGTAACATGTATGATATCATAAGTGAAATGAATTGCCAGTCGAGGTTTGATGCGGGATGCAGGATGCTTGGGACTGATGCACGGGGATAATCCAGAGAGATGGTGTGGGGCGGGAAGGGGAAGGTGGGGGTCAGGATTGGGAGTTCATGTACACTCGTGGCTGATTCATGTCGATGTATAGCAAAACAAATACAGTATTGTAAAGCAAAAAAACCAAAAAATAAAAATTAATTAAAAAAATATTCAGGAAGTGAGAAGGGACATGAAGATGTTGATAGATGACAGACAGACAATACAGATAGAAAAACATATAAGTAGGTAGATAGTTAATGTGTGTGTGTGTGTATTTTGTTTAACTTGGGCAATTATCATCTGCTACATAAGCTCAATAACTAAGAAAAAAAAGGAATGAGAGTGGGAGATCTATAAATTACAGTAGATAAAGCCATGAAAAAAATATACAAGATAATATATAAGACAAACAAAAACCTGAGACTTAACACAGGAAATACTGGAGAAGGAAATGGCAACCTACTCCACTCTTCTTGCCTGGAAAATCCCATGGACAGAGGAGCCTGGCAGGCTACAGTTACTGGGGTCACAAAAAGTTGGACATGACTGAGCAACTGAGCACAACATAGGAAATATCATTATGTAGAATACGAGTGTATAAAGAAAAGAGAGAGAAGGTGATACATAGAGAGAGGCAGGAGAATTTTATCAGAGAGTAAAGTGAGTTGAAAATTCCGGGGAGTTTTTATGTTATTTCACCATTAATGTTATACTCCATGGTAGTGGACTGAAACAACACAGAATCAACACAATCTCAGCTTTCATTTTTGGGAAATGAAAATAAGTGAATGCTAACATTTATCTGGAAATTGACAGCATCAAGAATAGCCAAAACAATCTTGAAAAACAACACTACTGAAGGATGTACACTTTCTAATTTCAGAACTTATTTCAAAAATATTGCTGTAAATAAAAAGTGACTCTGGCATAAGAATAGACATAAAGATCAATGGAATATTATTACATGTGCAGAAATAATCCCTAAATCTATAGTCAACTGATTTTGAAATAAAAGGGCTGGGCCATGAAAATTCAGTGAATAAAAGATGAGTCTCTTCAACAAATGGTGTTGGGAAAACTAGATATGTATATGAAAACTGATAGATTTAGAGCCCTTCCTCCTTTTTTACGAAAAATTAATTTGGATCATATATTGAAATTAAGAGATTAAAGAATGAAACTTTTAGAGGAAATATATAAATTTTGTAAATCTGGTGTGATAGTTAATTTTATCTGTGAACTTGACTGGGCCACAAATGCCGAGATATTTGTCCAAAAACTATTCTGGATATTTTTGTGAAAATAATTTTGGATAAGATAAACATTTAAATTGGTGGACTTTCAGTGGAGAAGATTATCCTTCATAATATGTGTGCTCCTCATCTGGTCAGTTGAAAGTATTAATAGAACAAGGACTACCTTGTAAGCAAGAATGTACATATTGCTGTATTTAAAATGGATAACCAACAAGGACCTACTGTATAGCACAGGAAACTCTACTCAATGTTATGTGGCAGCCTGGACAGGAAGAGGGTGGAAGTTTCGGGGAGAATGGTAACATACGTAAGCATGGCTGAGTCCCATTGCTTATCCACCTAAAACTATCACAACATATTAATCACCTATACTCCAATACAAAATAAAAAGTTAAAAAAAAAATTCCTTCTAACTGACTGCCTTTAGGCTTGAACACAACTTTTCCATGGTCTCCAGCCTGCCAGTCTGCAGTCTACTTTAAATTTTCTCATTCTCTCTGTGTGTATTTATATCAAATATATGTATATGTGTGTATACATACATGCAGACACACACACACACACACACACACACACATATCTTGTTGGTTCTGCTTTTCTAGGCAAATGTTTGTCATGAAAGACACTGTTTTAACTATTGTAGCTGTGGAGCTGAGATTGTTGTAAACCAAATACAGAATCTCACTTTGTGAGTGAATGGACTGCAATACAGGTTGAACTTCTACCCTCACAGGGTGTCTGCTGAAAGAAGTAAGATCCTAAAAATTGGAATGTGGGTGTATGAGAAACTCTGATGAAGCTGGAGTCATTAACCTTCTAAACTCTGGTGAGTCTTTGTTGATTGAAGTAGTCTCTCCATCTCTGGATAAGAATGTAAGGAAAGTATAATGGCCTACCCTAAGGCAGTTGCCATAAAAGACACTTGGATTCTTCTCAGGATCCTAGATAGTTGTCTTCAGTATTTATGTGAATGTCACTCATGCTTATTTTATCAAAATTCAGACATAATGGATATGGAGAAAGAAGTGCATCTGTAGACAACAAAGGTCTGGATCACAGGGGAAAATGCCATTAATGGTGGAAAATGCCAGCTTGGAGTTCTGGAGAACTGAGTGACTAGTTTTGAGGCTTACAACACAAGCTCTGAAGTGTCTGGTATGTCTTGCTCTCTCTCAGTAATTTGTAAGCAACTGGTTTATAATAAAAATACATTGTTGATATGGCTGCACAGTAATAACCACATAGTTTACTCAACTGATCACTCACCTCTACATTTTGTATCTTATAGGGCTTTTCTCTTGGCTCAATTTCTTTCTCAGTATATACAGAAGAACTTGAGTCCCTAGGTTTTACTTGATAAACCATATGTTCAAAACCAATTGAAGGCTCCAAGGGCTCAATTCCATAACTTACATTTTCAAACTGCAGTAAGCCCCTACAAATTCAAAAAAAAAAGCAAATAAATAAAATAATTCATTTTTCTTAAAGTCAATAAAATGAAACAATCAGTTTTTAATAGTATGTAGATTATTTTCAGTCTTAGCCTTGGGTGGTGAAGTAGGAAAACATTACCAATAATCCACAAATTTACTGAGTGGAATGAGTAGTAGTAATGCTATTGGCATTTATCTAGCTATAACTAATACTAATGGTTTCCACATATACTAAGAATAAACCCTTAATTCAGGAGAGGAGTAGGAGATATTGCAAGAGTTTTCATACCATGCTTTTCTAATGACAGCTTCCCATACTAAGCCATGCCTCACTTTAAAACTTAGCAAAGATCAATGAAACTAAAAGCTGATTCATTCAGAAGATAAACAAAATTAATAAACCTTTAGCCAGACTCATCAAGAAAAAAAAAAGAGGACTCAAATCAATACAATTAGAAATGAAAAAGAAGTTATAACTGACATAAGTTGCTACAAACAACTATATGCCAATAAAAGGACAACTCAGAAGAAGTGGACAAATTCTTAGAAGGATACAGGCTTCTAAGAGTGAACCAGAAAGAAATGGAACATATGAACAGAATAATGACAACTACTGAAATTGAAACTATGATTAAAATTTCCAAACAAAAGGCCAGGGATGGAAAACTTGGCAGGTGAATAATTTCAAGCATTTAGAGAAGCGTTAATGCCTATTCTTCCCAAATCATTCCAAAAAATTGCAGAAGAAGGAACACTCCCAAGCTCATTTTATGAAGCCATCACCACCATGACACCAAAGCTAGACAATGATGTCACAAATAAAGAATATTAAAGGCCAGTATCACTGACGAACATGAATGCAGAAATCTTCAACAAAATACTGGCAAACAGAATTCAACAACACATTAAAATAATCATACACCATGAGGAGCCTGGTGGGCTACAGTCCACGGGGTTGCAAAGAGTCAGACATGACTGAGTGACTTCACTTTCACTTTCACTTCGTGAGCAAGTGGGATTTATCACAGGGATGGAAGGATTCCTCAATATATGTAAAATGATTACTATGATATGCCACATTAACAAACTGAAGAGGGAAAGTCATATGATAATTTCAACACACACAGAAAAAGCTTTGACAAAACTCAGCACCTATTTATGATAAAAACACTCCAAAAAGTGAAAATAGAGGGAACATACTTCAACATAATAAAGGCCATATATGACAAACCCACAGCAAACATCATTCTCAACAGTGAAAAACTGAAAGCATTTCCTCTAAGATCAGGAACAAGACAAGGATATCCACTCTCACCACTTTTATTCAACATAGTTTTGGAAGTCCTAGCCAGGACAACCAGAGAAGAAAAAGAAATAAAAGGAGTACAAATTGGAAAAAAAGTAAAATTGTCATGTTTTCAGATTAATGTTACTATACACAGAAAATCCTAAAGATACCACCAAAAAACTACTAGAGCTCATTAATGAACTTGGTAAAGTTGTAGGATACAAAATTAATACACTAAAGTCTCTTGCATTCTATACATTAGCAATGCAAGATCCAAAAGAGAAATTAATGGAAAAATCTACTTACCATCATATCAAAAAGAACCAAGGAACTAGCAATAAACCTATTTAAGGAGGAAAAAGACTTGTACTCAGAAAGCTCTAAGATATTGATGAGAAAGCAAAGATGACACAAACAGATGTAGAGATATACCATGTTCTCAGATTTGAAGAATTAATATTGTCAAAATGACTATACTATCCAAAGTAATCTACTGATTAAATGCAATCACTATCAAATTCCAATGGCATTTTTCACAGAATTAGAACAAAAAAAATTTTAATTTTTATAAAAACACAAAAGACCTTGAATGGCCAAAGCAATCTTGAGAAGGAAAATTGGAGCTGGAGGAATCAGGCTAGCTGACTTCAGAGTATACTACAAAGCTACATTCATCAAAACAGTATGGCATTGGCACAATAATAGAAATATTGAAACTGGATAGAAATTTCAGAGCTAAACCTATGACTTATGGTCATCTAATCTATGAAAAGGAGGCAAGATATAAATGGAGAAAAGACAATGTCTTCAATAACTGGTGCTGGGGAAAAGAAAACTGGACAGCTATATGTAAAAGAATAAAACTAGAGCATTTTTTAATACCATACACAAAAATAAACTCAAAATGAATTAAAGACCTGAATATAAAACTGGATTCTGAAATACTCCTAAAGAAAAATACAGGAAAAATACTTTCTGGCATAAATTGAAGCAAGATCTTTTTTGATCCACCTCTCAGAGTAATGAAAATAAAACCAAAAATATATGGAACATAATATAACTTTAAAATTTTGCATAGCAAAAGAAACCATCAACAAAACAAAAATATAAGCTCACAAAATAGGAGAAAGTATCTGCAAGGGATTAATCTTTTAAATATATAAACAGTGCATGCAGCTTAATATAAAAAAGCACAACAAACTAATCAAAAACAGGGGTGGAAGATCTAAACAGACATTTTTCCAAAGACGATATACATATGGCACATGAAAAATGTTTAATATCACTAATTATTCAGCTCAGTTCAGTTCAGTTGATCATTCGTGTCCGACTCTTTGCGATCCCATGAATTGCAGCATGCCAGGCCTCCCTGTCCATCATCAACTTCCGGAGTTCACTCAAACTAAAAAATGTTTAATATCACTAATTATTAGAGAAATGCAAATCAAAACTACAATGAGGAACCACCTCACACTATTCAGAATGGCCACAATTAAAAAGCGTACAAATAAATAATGCTGGTGAAGGTGTGAAGAAAAGGGAACCTTCCTACATTGTTGGTCAAATTATAAATTGGTACAGCCACTATGGAGAACAGTATGGTAGCTCCTTAAAAAACTAAAAATAGAGCAACCATGTGACATAGCAATCTGACCCTTGGGTATATATCTGGAGAAAAGCATAATTTGAAAAGATACTTGTGCCTCAATATTCATTGCAGCACTATTTATAACAGCCAGGACATGGAAGCAACCAGAATGTCTACTAACAGAGGAATGAATAAAGAATATGTGTTACATACCTACACTTAAAGATGTAGATAAAAAGGATATAAAGGCCATGAAAGCCTTAAAAGGATGAAATAATGCCATTTGTAGCAACATGGATGGACCTAGAGATTGTCATACTCATTGAAGTTGGTCGGAGAAAGACAAATATTATCTGATACCACTTACATGTGGAATTTTAAAAAATGTTACAAGTGAGCATATTTACAAAACAGAAGTAGAGTCACAGATGTAGAAAGCAAACTTAGGGTTACCAACAGGGATGGGTGGAGGGAGGGATTAAATTGGTGAATGCAAATTGACATATATACACTGTTATATATAAAATAAATAACCAATAAGAACCTCCTGAAAAGCACAAGAAACTTCACTAAATACTCTGTAATATTTATATGAGAGAATAAAGAAGATTGGATATATATAAGTAAGTGTGTATATATGTAGACACACACACACACACACACACACACACATGTACCTGACTCACTTTGCTGTACAGTAGAATCAACATAACTTTGTAAATCAATTGTATTTCAACAAAAATTAATTAAAAATAAAAATAAAACTTCTGAATATAATTTCTAAATTTGAAAATTATTTCTTAAAAATTCCATTTTGCAAACTGTAAAATTATATATCACAACCTGAGTCCACTGCACGTGCTAATGATCGCCATTGAATTTGGATAACCTTCAATATACCCTTGGTAGTAGCAAAAATTCTGAAAAATAAAGAAATACATATACATTTTTATTAGAATACTTCATGTTAAATACATTATTCTCAAATATTTAAAACATATATACATAGAGTGTATGCATCAAACACTATTTCCAAGACAGATGTATAAGATTATTAGATGGGCATTTAACCTCAGTTTTCCAAAATTGTGCCTCAAAGTTTCTAAGAATAAATGTACTTCCATGATCTTTTTTATTATAAATTAAACATAACAGCCCCTATCATTAGGATCAAGGCAAAAATCATCAAAAACTTATTTTTTTCAAATTCTTCTGACTTATTTTTTCAAGGTAGGTATAAAAATATAAATAAATCCCCAAACTTCCAAGTTTATCAAATTAAAAGTTACTTTATTATAATGGCAGAGTAGATTATATTGGATTATAAACTCCCAAATTTACTGAAAAACTAATTCACACATTTTGAAAGCTCAGTGAATTCAAAGAGTACAAACACAAAGAGACCCATAAACAGATGTATAAGCAAAAACATTAAAAATCAAAGAATCAAATCTTGAAAGCAGCATAAGAAAACTAATTATCTTAAAAGAGAACTCCAGTGATACTTGCATCAGACTTCTCTGTAGAAACTACAAAGTTTAGGAAGCAGAGGGCTAACATAATGTACTTAAAGAAAAAAAATTACTCAAGAGTTCTATATCAAGCAAGGCAATGTTTAAAAATAAAATAAAATAAATTTATTTCCATATGCAAAAACTTTGAGAATTTGTTATCACTTGCCCGGCCTTACATGGAACACTTCAGGAAATTCTTCAGGTTGAAAGTAATGATTTCAGATAGTAATTCAAATCCACATAAAATTTCAAAGAGAGCTCAAGAAGGTTACTATGTAATTTAAAAAGCACAGTATAAGGGCATATTTTCCCTTTCATTCTCTTAACTGATTTTAAAACCAATTGAGTAAAGTAATATGTATATATGCTTCCCTGATGGTTCAGTTGGTAAAGAATTTGCCTGAATGCAGGATATTGCCTACAATGCAGGAGACCCAGGTTTGATCCCTAAGTCAGGAAGATCCCCTGGAGAAGGAAAGGGTAATACACTCCAGTATTCTTGCCTGGGAAATCCATGGACAGAGGAGCCTGGCAGCTACAGTCCGTGGGGTCACAAGAGTTGGACACCACTTAGTGACTAAACCATAAAATGTATATAGCATATTATTTGGTCCAAGAAATAGACTATATTTGCTGATAGCAGCATATAGAAGGTGAGTGGAAACAAGAACTAGGTTAAGGAAAGGACTGCAGATAGTAAAGTAACTGTAACAGTGAACTGTTGGGATTATACATTAATAGATGTAATATGTACAACGATAATACCATAGAAGAGAGGGAAATAAACAGTTGTATAGGAAAAATGTCTCTGTGTCTCACTGGAATTAAGGTAATATAAATTTAAAACTTCATCAGTTCAATTCAGTCACTCAGTTGTATCCGACTCTTTGAGACCCTATGAACCTCAGCATGCCAGATCTCCCTGTCCATCGCCAAATCCCAGACTCCAACCAAACCCATGCCATTGAGTCAGTGATGCCATCCAACTATCATATCCTCTGTTGTCACCTTCTCTACCTGCCCTCAATCTCTCCCAGCATCAGGGTCTTTCCCAATGAGTCAAATTTTCACATCAGGTGGCCAAAGTATTGGAGTTTCAGCTTCAGCATCAGTCCTTCCAACGAACAACCAGGACTGATCTCCTTTTGGATGGACGGGTTGGATCTCCTTGCAGTCCAAGGGACTCTCAAGCGTCTTCTCCAACACCACAGTTCAAAAGCATCAATTCTTCGGTGCTCAGCTTTCCTTATAGTCCAACTCTCACATCCATACATGACCACTGGAAAAACCATAGCCTTGATTAGACGGACCTTTGTTGGCAAAGTAATGTCTCTGCTATTCAATATACTATTTAGGTTGGTCATAACTTTCCTTCCAAGGAGTAAGTGTCTTTTAATTTCATGGCTGCAATCACCATCTGCAGTGATTTTGCTGCTGCTGCTGCAGTGATTTTGGAGCCCCCCCAAGATAAAGGCAGCCACTGTTTCCCCATCTATTTCCCATGAAATAGTCAGTAAAGCAGAAATAAATGTTTTTCTGGAACTCTCTTGCTTTTTTGATGATCCAGCAGATGTTGGCAATTTGATCTCTGGTTCCTCTGCCTTTTCTAAAACCAGCTTGAACATCTGGAAATTCACTGTTCACATATTGCTGAAGCCTGGCTTGGAGAATTTTGAGCATTACTTTACTAGCATGTGAGATGAGTGCAATTGGGCAGTAGTTTGAGCATTCTTTGGCATTGCCTTTCCCTGGGATTGGAATGAAAACTGACCTTTTCCAGTCCTGTGGCCACTGCTGAGTTTTCCAAATTTGCTGGCATATTGAGTACATTTTCATAGCATCACCTTTCAGGATTTGAAATAGCTCAACTGGAATTCCATCACCTCCACTACCTTTGTTTGTAGTGATGCTTTCTAAGGCCCACATGACTTCTCATTCCAGGATGTCTGGCTCTAGGTGAGTGATCACACCATCGTGATTATCTGGGTCATGAAGATCTTTTTTTGTACAGTTCTTCTGTGTATTCTTGCTATCTCTTCTAAATATCTTCTGCTTCTGTTAGGTCCATACCATTTCTGTCCTTTATCAAGCCCATCTTTACATGAAGTGTTCCCTTGGTATTTTGAAGAGATGTCTACTCTTTACCATTCTGTTGTTTTCCTCTATTTCTTTGCATTGATCACTGAGGAAGGCTTTCTCATCTCTCCTTGCTATTCTTTGGAACTCTGCATTCAAATGTTTATATTTTTCCTTTTCTCCCTTGCTTTTTACTTCTTTTCTTTTCACAGCTATTTGTAAGGCCTCCCCAGACAGCCATTTTGCTTTTTTGCATTTCTTTTCCATGGGGATGATCTTGATCCCTGTCTCCTGTACAATGTCACAAACCTCCCAATCCATAGTTCATCAGACTATCTATCAGGTCTAGTCCCTTAAATCTATTTCTCACTTCCACTGTATAATCATAGGGGATTTGATTTAGGTCATACCTGAACAATCTAGTAGTTTTCCCTACTTCAATTTAAGTCTGAATTTGGCAATAAGGAGTTCATGAGACTTCCCTGGTGGCTCAGATGATAAACACCAATAAATAAATGCAAAGATTGTCTGATTAGGTTAAAAAGAAAGACACAACTGTAAACTGTTACTCGATAACTGGCTTTAAGTTCAAAGACATAGGCTATAAGAGTATCATACAAATAGTAATCTTGAGCAAATGGGATTGACTACATTTATACCAAGTTATTCTGGTGGTGACTCAGATGGTAAAGAATCTGCCTGCCAATACAGGAGACATGGGTTCAATTCCTGGCTCTCCTGGGGTCAAAGATCCCCTGGAGGAGGAAATGGCAACCCACTCCAGTATTCTTGCCTGGGAAATCCATGGACAGAGGAAACTGGCCCATGGGATCACAAAGAGTTGGATGCAACTAGCAACCTAACACTATAGTGTATATCAGACAAAACAGACTTTAAAAACAAAAAACATGTTAGTAGATAATGAGAAATATTTTATAATAATAGAAAATTCAGCACATCAGGAAGATTTAACACTTGTAGACACAGGTAACAGCACCATAGTACATTAAAAATTGGTAGATATGAAGGGAGAAATAGTTCAACACTTATAACTGAAGACTTTCTTTTTCTTTCTATTCCACTTTCAGTGATCCATGGAACAACTAGGTAGAAGATTAGCAAGGAAATAAAAGATTTTAAAAAATAAATTCAGGAAACCCAGTTAATTTATGCCAACATCCACTGGATCATACAAAAAGCAAGAAAATTCCAGAAAAACAGCTACTTCTTCTTCTTTAACTACAATAAAGGCTTTGCTATGTGGATCCAACAAAGTATGGAAAATTCTTAAAGAAATGCGACTACCAGACCACCTTATCTGCCTCCTGAGAAACCTATATGCAGGTCAAGAAGCAACAGTTTTAACTGGACATGGAACAATGAATTGGTTCCAAATTGGGAAAGGAGTAATATACAGTCAAGGCTGTTTATTATCTCTCTGCTTTTATGTGGAGTGCTTTTATGCAGAGTACCTCATGTGAGTGGATGAAGCTCAAGCTGGAATCAAGCTTCCCGGGAGAAATATCAATAACCTCAGATATGCAGATGACATCACCTTTATGGCATAAAGTGAAGAATAACTGAAGAGCCTCTTGATGAAGATGAAAGGGGAGAGTGAAAAAGCTGGCTTAAAACTCAACATTCACAAAAGGAAGATCATGCCATCAGGTCCCACCACTTCATGACAAATAGATGGGGAAACAAAGGAAACGGTGAAAGACTTTATTTCCTTGGGCTCCAAAATCACTTCAGATGGTGGCTGCAGCCATGAAATTCAAAGACACTTGCTCCTTGCAAGAAAACCTAGGACAAACCTAGAGAGTGCATTCAAAAGCAGAAACATCACTTTGTCAACAAAGGTCTGTATAGTCAAAGCTATGGTTTTTCCAGTAGTCATGAATGGATGTGAGTGTTGGACCATAAAGAAAGCTGAGTACCAAAGAATTGATCCTTTTCAACTGTGATGTTGGATAAGACCCTCGAGAGTCCCTAGGACAGCAAGGAGAGCAAACCAGTCAATCCTAAAGGAAATCAATTCTGAATAATCATCTGAAGGACTGATGCTGAAGCTAAAGCTCCCATACTTTGGCCACCTGATGAAAGAACTGACTCATTGGAAAAGACCTGATGCTAGGAAAGACTGAAGGCAGGAGGAGAAGGGGACACCAGAGGGTGAGATGGCTGGATGGCATCATCCACGCAGTGGACATGAATGTGAGAAAACGCAGGGAGATGGTGAAGGACAGGGAAGCCTGGTGTGCTGCAGTCCATGGGGTCGAAAGAGTCAGACACGACTGAGTAACTGAACAACAAAAGTAAACCTGTACTCCTGTGGCAAATTCATGTTGATGTATGGCAAAACCAATACAATATTGTAAAGTGAAAAAATAAAATAAAATAAAATCTGAAAAAAGTAAACCTAGCAGACATCTGTAAAATGCTCTACCAAAGAAAAACAAAATACACATTCTTCTTAACCTGTACATATTTTCCAGGATAGATCATATGCTCATGCATTAAAAAAGCCTCAATTTAAAAGTACAGAACTAGTAAAATATGCTTTCTGATGATAATGACATTTTTTAGAAATAACTGATGGAAAACATTTGGATGAACTCACAGACATGTCGAAATCAAACATCGTATCTCTAAATAACCTGTGGATTAAAGGAGAAATCAAATATGAAACCAGAAGATATTTGAGGAAAATAAAAATGAAGAAACTCCATACTTAAAAAGTATAGGATGTGGCGAAAGTCAGTGCTTTTGATAAATGTATATAAATTGACACATATATTAATAACAAAAAAAGATAAAGTAACACCAATCCAACCACCTATAACTCAGGAAAAGAAAGAACAAGTTGAACCTAATTAAGCAGAAGAAAGGAAATAATGAAGATTAGAGTGAAATTAAATAGGAATAAATAGATCAATGAAAGCAAAAGATGGTTCTTTGAAAAGTTAAAATTGACAATTCTTAAGCTACATCGACTACTAAAAGAACCAAATTACTAAAATCAGAAATAAAAATGGGGTATTACTACCACCCTTATAGCAAGATTATTTAGGGAGTGCTAAGAAGCTCCAGTTTTGGCCACCTCATGCGAAGAGTTGACTCATTGGAAAAGACCCTGATGCTGGGAGGGATTGGGGGCAGGAGGAGAAGGGGACGACCGAGGATGAGATGGCTGAATGGCATCACGGACTCAATGGACGTGAGTCTGAGTGAACTCCGGGAGTTGGTGATGGACAGGGAGGCCTGGCGTGCTGCGATTCCTGGGGTCGCAAAGAGTCGGACCGACTTAGTAATTAGACTACCACCACCACCATTGGTTTATTTACCTATCTAACCATATATTCTATCATCTGGAAGTGGCTGATCTAATTTAAAGGTAGACTAGCTTACTGAACACTCTTTTACCCTGGTAGTTGGGAGACATTACTCTGAAAGGCTGGGGTTCTGTTTGCATCAGAGACCAGTATATGGCAAGTTTCACTGAGAGCCTCAATGCATTTGTCCAGCTATAAGGTATTGAAATGGGAGTCTCACCTTCCCAACATTATACCTAATAACTATTTTGTAGCATTTTTTGCTTTCTACCATAGTAACTTTTAGCTCCCAACCACCAGTGGGGAATTTATTCACCCGGGGACACAATAATGATTCTACTACTTTTAATTTAAAGGTAGACTAGCTTACTGAACACTCTTTTACCCTGGTAGTTGGGAGACATTACTCTGAAAGGCTGGGGTTCTGTTTGCATCAGAGACCAGTATATGGCAAGTTTCACTGAGAGCCTCAATGCATTTGTCCAGCTATAAGGTATTGAAATGGGAGTCTCACCTTCCCAACATTATACCTAATAACTATTTTGTAGCATTTTTTGCTTTCTACCATAGTAACTTTTAGCTCCCAACCACCAGTGGGGAATTTATTCACCCGGGGACACAATAATGATTCTACTACTTTGGAAGATGAAACTTCTACCTGGATAGTTTGAGCTACTTCTGCCACTGTACAAATGAGAAGGCTAACCCAATGGCTGGAGTGACTGACTCTGAACACAGCAGGGAAAACTGTTGCTTAAAGAAGTGCTATGTCTTCAATCCACATGAATATAACAGTAACCAAATAAGATATGATGAAGGATGCAGACCCTTTGGGAATGAAGATTTGTGCTATTCTGCCAGGTAAACATCCATAAGAAGCTTAGGTAGGTCTGTTGAGAGCAATGGAAGTGGGGAGCAGGTGGTGGGAAAAAGAAGTCATACACAGCAATCATAACTGATCACAGAAGCGAAGACTCTAGCAGCTTTGCATATGTTCTTTTGGCTTGTCACATGCCTATGTATCTTTATTTGTATGTACCAACCCTTTTTTTCTTTTCCCTTCTCTTCCTATTATCAGCTTACATACAAGTGGTTGGAGGTTAACTTTACAAGTTAATTTAACCTCATGTTAACACAGTATTCAGCAGGACTGTGACAATTTGCTGAGAGCTTAATATTGCTACTGATGGACACAATGACACGTGATTGTGTGTCTCATCAATTTGTGGAAGAATGAAAATCGCTTTGATTGTGAAAAGTTTGGTTGAATGTTGTTAACTAGAAATAGGGATTATGTTGTTTTTTCAGAGTTCAAATGTATACGTATGGGGGACTTCCCTGGTGGCTCAGTGGTAAGGAATCTGCCTGCCAATGCAGGAGACACGGGTTCAGTCTGTGGTATGGGAAGACCCCACATGCCACAGAGCAAATAGGCTTGTGTGCCACAACTATTGAGCCTGTGCCCTAGAGCCTGTGCTCCTCAACAAGAGAAGCTACAGTAGTGAGAAGCCTAACACCACCACAAAGAGTAGCCCTCTCTTGCCACAACTAGGGAAAAGCCTGCACAGCAACGAAGACCTGGTACAGCCAAAAAAAAAAAAATTTTTTTTTAAATGAGTGCATATGGAAACTGAATAGTCTAAATTGTAAGGCTCTGTTGATTATTAATGCATTGCAACTCAGTTTCAAATTAACCTTTTGCCTGCTTTGTGCAAATGAATATGGGCCCCTTAATTATTTTTTCCTTTGCTACAGAGCAAGCTTTGCTAGTAAGGGGTGCTGGTGAGCATGGAAAGACAGCTTTGCTGTCTGATTCCAGGGTGTTAGCTTGGTAGGCTCCTACAGAGAGTACAGCTGTGGCAAAGCCAAGATGCTTCAGTGACTGGTGGTCACTAACACCCTTCAGCCAATAGTTTCCATCTGTCCAGGCCCCTCTCCTTCTGCAGTAAAGTGACTTTGGTGAGACATCTCGTGAGCAGCTCTCCTGGCTACCCAAAGGGCAGATTTCCCTTGGATGGTTCTGAAGAGAAATTTCACAGCAATATCATTTGGAACAACACCACAGTGACTTCTGCTATTCAAAGATCCATGGTCATGCCACTTTCAGCAATCCCAACTCTGGGGTAAAGAAACAGGCTTCTTGAACCCATCCTAGGGTTGCCAACTGCTTCTTGTATCTGATATTCCTATGTCCTTTAAAGTTCTCTTTACTTCTTGTTTTTTACTCTAATCCCTGTTACAGTTAATAATTCTCTATATTAAACTTTCTATGTGCAAATTTTTGAGTGATTTATTTAGACATAGACTAACAAGTTTCTTACATTCTTTAGATACTTCATTGATTTATCATCATATTTGTATTTCTTGACTGTGGGTTCATATACAGCTTCATCTGCATAAATCATACTTTATACAATCAAGAGAAAATATCTCTTCCTTTCCTCCAGGTTTCGACTACTTCCCTGCAAATGTGGTTTATATGGTCCAGACTGATAACATATCTAATTCTCCAAAATTATCAGTAAATTATATCAATATTATACATAAGTTGATTGGAAAAGTTGGAAATCAATAAATCATTTTAGGTCAGCAGAGAATGAAATTTTGATAGAGTAATCAAAAGTTTATTATTTTTATACAATTTCCTTTCCCAGTTTTTTCATTATTTTTTTCATTGTCATTTTTCTGCACTGTTTTCCTTTACCATACCTTGTTTGGTCTTCTACTAGCACTCAAAATGAATGTGTATAAACTTAGCAATAGTAAGAATGTTGCTGTTGTGTGTGTCTCCTACAAATTTTGATTTGATCAAGTTGATTGATAGTTCTGCTCAAGTCATCAACATATTTGCTGAGTTTCTTCTTACTTTACCTATTGATTACTGATAGAAAGAGAGAGAGAGAGAGAGAAAGAGAGTGTGTGTGTGTGGGCACGTGTATTCAGTTGTGTCTGACTCTTTGTGACTCTACGGACTGCAGCCTGCCAGGCTCCTCTGTCCAGGGGATTCTCCAGGTAGGACAACTGGAGCAGATTGCCATTTCCTACTTCAGGGATCTTTCCGACTCAGGGATCAAGCCCTCATCTCTTGGGTCTCCTGCATTGGCAAGTGGATTCTTTAGCACCATAGAGAGAAAAGTCTAAATCTTCAATAATAATAATTTATTTTTTTCTTTTTTAAATTTCTGTCAATTTCTGCCTCCTATAGTTTGACATCTATTTTTATATGCACACATATTTCAGATTGTTATACCATCTTGTAATTTTACTTTTTAACCACTATGAGTATCTCTTTGTCCTGAAGAGATCATAAAGTAAGCTGCAGACATGGGGGACACCTGTGATGACCAACCTAGACAGCACATTAAAAAGCAGTGACATTATTTTGCTTACAAAGGTCTGTCTAGCCAAAGCTATGGTTTTTCCAGTAGTCATTTATGGATGTGAGAGTTGGACTACAAAGAAAGCTGAGCACTGAAGAACTGATGCTTTTGAGTTGTGGTGTTGGAGAAGACTCATGAGAGTCCTTTAGACTGCAAAGAGATCAAACCAGTCCATCCTAAAGGAAATTAGTCCTGAATACTCATTGGAAGGACTGATATTGAAGCTGAAACACCAATACTTTGGCTACCTGATGCAAAGAACTGACTCATTGGAAAAGACCCTGATGCTGGGAAAGATTGAAGGTTGGAGGAGAAGGGGACAGTAGAGGATGAGATGGTTGAATGGCCTCACTGACTCAATGGACACGAGTTTGAGTAGGCTCTGGGAGTTGGTGATGGACAGGGAAGCCTGGAATGCTGCAGTTCATGGGGTCACAAAGTGTTGGACGTGACTGAGTAACTGAACTGAAATGATCAGGGAAAAATTCTGTGTCTGATAAGTTGATTTGGTTTCTTGTAGACAAGCCTTTAATTAGCAAGATTTTAGGGATGAAAATCATTTGTGGAATTCATGAAAAACAGATCTATATGCTTCTAACCTAATTTAATCAACTCTCCTGATTTTTCCTACACTGAAGATAGGCTTGAAGCTTTGGCAAACATACTTTGCTAACATGGCACTTGAGGCCAGCATTCAATAACTTACTACATTCAGGTTATTACTAAAACAGTTTTTGATTTGTCTTTTTAATTACACATTTGTCTTTCATGACTATCTCCTGGGGAGGGAGGAAATAGAGTTAGGTGTTAGGTATATAGAATCACATAAAAAGTAGGTGTGGGACATGGGGCCACGTGCATATTATTCTTTCTTTCTTTTTTTTTTTTTTAAGATATGTCTCTCTCCCTCTCGAGGTTTCCCAGGTAGCTCAGTGGTAAAGAATATTCCTGCCAGTGCAGGAGACATAGAAGATGGGGTTCGATCCCTGGAGAATGAAATGACAACCCACTCCAGTATTGCCTGGAGAATCCCATGGACAGAGGAGCCTGGCGGGCTAGAGTCCATAGGGTCACAAACAGTTGGACATAATTGAGCATGCACACACTCTCCTTTACCACACGCACACACACAAAATGCCACACAGTATGTCTATTATATATGTATATACGCATAAGTGTATATATCATAAGACTTCTAGACAGTATGCATTATTTATGCATTTGTATAGCCAACTCTATAGATGATTCACATGTATTTGTCTACTCTGTTGGGCAAAAGGTAAAGGACACACCATATTTATTATTTTCCCTGTTAAGAGCTTAGTCTATAAAAATGCTTTCACTTCAACATTGTGGTATAATTTGCTACATAGAAATCAGGATTGCAAACAAAAAAAATCAAACAGATATTGGTGTGTGCTAAGTTGCTCAGTTGTTTTCGACTCTTTGTGACCCCATGGTCTATGTAGCCCACCAGGCTCTGCTGTCCATGGGATTCTCAGGCGAGAATACTGGAGTGGGTTGCCATGAACACCTCCAGGGATTCTTCCCAACCAAGGGATCAAACCCACATCTTCAGCATCTTCTACATTGATAGGTGGGTTCTTTACCACTAGTGCCACCTGGCTGACAGCAAGTAACTGAAACCATGAAAAGAGAAAGCAATGATAAAAGGATGATGGTGCTTACCCAGTCCTACCAGTTACCACCTTAGTTAACCAGACCTTCTGTTGTGGGTATTAGAGGCTGCACTGGACGAGCCTCTTCATTCCCTGGTTGCCACACATGCACAGCACTTGTGGTCATCTCTTTTCTGCTTTCCCAGGCTAGCAAGGCCTTCCATCTCTTTTCCTGGTTTACCCTCTATACTGTTAACAGAAACATCCACCGGCGAGTGTGAACATGGCTAGGCTAGTTCTGGCTGGTATTTCCCCAGCAGCTCCCTGTGTCAGTAGGGATGGAGTCCACATGGATTTCCATGGCGCAGCATATCCTTCTGGCCCCGCCCGCTCCTATCCTTCTCCTGCTTGCTGTATTCTTGCCCAGGTGTTTCATGCTATGGACATACTTAGCTATCTCAGAGTCACTGGTCCTAGACCCACTCCCCACGGGGAATGGAGATATGCCTCCTGCCATCTTAAAACCCATTTCCTGGGCCACCTTCTTCTATTGAAAGCTTGGCTCAAAACCATTTCTGTGTGGATTTCTCTGAGATTAGATATCACTCTATAAGCACAGTTGGCTGCTGTGACTGGCACACTAAGCATGGCTGAGAGGAGCTACCCCACGTCCGAGGTCAGAGGCAGCGGCTTGGAGGAGCCACCCCATGCCCAAGCCCAGGGGCAGTGGCTGGGAGGAGCAACCCAATGTCCAAGGAGCTGTGGCTGCGTGGGCACAGGAAGGCCTAGAGGAGCTATCCCATGTTGAAGGTCAGTAAGGGCAGTGGTGTGGAGATACCCCTCATCCAAGGTAAGGAGCAGTGGCTGCGTTTTGCTGGACTAGCCGTGAAGAGATGNGGCATAAAGGAAATTTCTGCAGGGATGATAACATTCTGCTTCTGAATCAGGGTTTCAGCTGCACAGGTGTGTGCTCTTGACAATACTCACTTCATGGTGCACTTGGAATTTTACTTGGAAAGGAAAAAAGATCAATACGTCCTGTTCCCTTAGGAAGATGTCTGGAAGTAGATAGTTCCAGGGTTCTATGTGTCAGTGATATTATGAAAGATCCAGGTCCTTTCTTTCCCTCTATTTTGCTGCCTTCCAAAGCTCTTTTTGTTTTCATCCTCATGGCCTTATGATCAACATGGCCGTCCTAATGGTGTGTTGAATGGCATCTTGACAAGTCTGTGAGTCACAGAGTCAAATAGAAGCTGAATTTTGGTCTTTCTACATATTGATTCTGTGGTCTTGGACACACTTCTTAACTTCACAAAGCCTAAGCTTCCTAGCGGAATTTCCCTGTGGCTCAGAGGTTAAAGCGTCTGCCTCCAATGCAGGAGACCCGGGTTCGATCCCTGGGTCGGGAAGATCCCCCGGAGAAGGAAATGGCAACCCACTCCAGTATTCTTGCTTGGAGAATCTCATGGACTGAGGAGCCTGGTGGGCTGTAGTCCATGGGGTCACAAAGAGTCGGACACGACTGAGTGACTTTACTTACTTACTTACTTAAGCTTCCTAACTCTAAAGTGCAGCTAATCATACTGTGGCTCAGAGGTTAAAGCGTCTGCCTCCAATGCAGGAGACCCGGGTTCGATCCCTGGGTCGGGAAGATCCCCCGGAGAAGGAAATGGCAACCCACTCCAGTATTCTTGCTTGGAGAATCTCATGGACTGAGGAGCCTGGTGGGCTGTAGTCCATGGGGTCACAAAGAGTCGGACACGACTGAGTGACTTTACTTACTTACTTACTTAAGCTTCCTAACTCTAAAGTGCAGCTAATCATATCTGCTCCACAGAGTTGCTGTGAAGTTTAAATGAGATAACCATGTGAAGTGCTTCCTAAAGAACAGCACTTTTTTTGGGGGGAGAAAAATGCATAGATGAAATCAAACTATAGTATCCTTACAGGGGTTTTTTAAGAGTTCATGTTGCTTTCAGTTTTGCTTAGCTGGCACTCAGATTTTTAGAAAACTACTACTGCAATGCATAAATAGTACAGTTGACCTTTGAACATGTGGTTAGAGATACAGTCAAAAACTTCTGACACCCCAATAACTTAACTACTAATAGCCAGCTATTAACTTAAGCCTTACTGATGACATAAAAAGTCAATTAACACATATTTTGTTTGGCATATGTATTATATGCCATTTATATTTTTACAATAAAGAGACCTAGAAAAAAGAACGTGTACAAGAAAATCACAAGGGAAAATATACTTACAGTTCTGCACTGTATTTATCAATATGATAAATTTATATCATTTGTTTATAAGATGAATTGACTGTCAGTACTTCCATCAATATTATCTCACAGGTGTGAGATATAATATGTATAACTAGATGTTATACATATTATTAACATTAGACGTCAAAAACAAAGATATGTGAAAAAGAAATTTATATTTATTCAAAGGTATGAGGATTCATGCCCTGATAATGAAGCAACAATAATATGATTGCTTTATGTTAGTCTAATGCGTGCTTCATGGTGAGCTAGCCTACACCCGCAGTGAATCATTATAAAATTTTGGGGGCATACAGTATCATAGTCGTAATACAGTACTGGAAACATTGGTACTCTTTTTATTTAAGCTGCTTACTTGTGATGCTAGGCTGATAGGAAATTTCTTAAATTATGAGAGAGACAGACATACTGTATGGCAGGGGCCCCCAACCTACAGGATCTGATTCTAGATGATCTGAGGTGGAACTGATGTAATAATAATAGAAATAAAGTGCACAATAAATGTAATGTTCTTGAATCATCCTGAAACCATCCCTCCCACTCCAGTCCATGGAAAAATTGTCTTCTACAAAACCGGTCCCTGGTGCCAAAAAAGTTAGAGACCACTGCTGTTTGGTAAGGTGATTCACTGAAAGCAAAAGTTATGAAATAGCAGCAAAACTAAAACATTTTTGATTATGCATTAAATATCTCTCATCTTATAAGCCTATAGGCTTCCCTGGTGGCTCAGAGGTTAAAGCGTCTGCCTCCAGTGTGGGAGACCCGGGTTCGATCCCTGGGTCGGGAAATCCTCTGGAGAAGGAAATGGCAATCCACTCCAATATGCTTGTCTGGAGAATCCCATGGATGGAGAAGCCTACTAGGTTACAGTCCACGGGGTCGCAAAGAGTCGGACACGACTGAGCGACTTCACCTTCACCTTCACCTTATAAGCCTATATGAGGACAGACTATCCTGTACAAGTCTTGCACATGATGTCATGCATGATGAATATTTAGGTCGTGATGATAATGACACAGAAACCTCTCATACAGTGCTTGCTGTACAGTCACTAGATTTTCAAACAATGCCTCTCACACACATACACAGCAGATATGTTTATTAATATCATCTGAATGGTATGATGATTGTTTACTATTAAATGCAAGAGGATCATCTTTAAGATCTTCATCCTTATCATCTTCACGTTGAGTAGTTTGAGGAAGAGAAAGAGATTGGTCTTGCTGAGTCAGGGGTCACAGAGGTGGGAGAGGAGGAGGAGGTGGAAGGGGAGACAGGAGAGGCAGGCATACTTCCTGTAACTTCACGGAAATCCATCATAATCTCTGTCTGACTCTATTGCTTTTGTATTTCTTTTCAGATGCTTTTACAGATTACTAATCTTTCTTCCACCATTTGCCTTAGCTTCAGTGTCCATATCATAGAAGGGTCCCTGTTGTAAAAGAAGTCTAAAGCAGTCTTGAACAGTTGGAACTCTTCTGCCAGACTGTATGATATCTATTTGTTCTCTGGCACTGCTGCTTCTGTGTCCTTTTCCTCATCGCCTGCACTGGTTTGGAAGCACTCATCTCTATCAGGTCATCTTCTATTAATTTCTGGTACGGTGTCTATTCACTTCTGAATTTCTCAAAGATTCATATCTAAAATCCTTACCAACACCCCTACGTTTTTTGGTCATATTCAGTCTCCTTCTCAATTTTCTTGATTGCCTCTGTTATAAAATTCTTTGAAGCCATACACAACATCTGGACACGGCAAGAATTGACTGTTTTGGGCTTGTCGCTGTTCACAGCTTTTTCCATAACAATGTGACACCTTCGATGGTGTGATCCTTCCAGGCCTTCATGATGTTCTATTGGGGTTCTCTTCCGTAGTGTTGTTGATGATCCTTTCCATGCAATACCATGTGGAATGAGCCTCAAAGGTCCTGTGACTCCCTAATCTAGAGGCTCCCTAATCTAGAGGCTCCCTAATTTAGAGACACTGTGTTTGAGGATGAGCAGACCACTTTGACACCTTCCATGTTGAGTTCATAAAGTTCGGCATGACTAGGGGCATTGTCCAAGGACAAGAGATGGAAGGACCACAGATAGAAACAGTCCAGAAAAAAGGGTTCTTGTTGTCCAGCCCTTCTTGTTGTTCAACCAAAAGACTGGCAGCTGACAGTGTTTGTTTTTTCCTTCAAGGGTCACACATAAGCAGCTTTATAGATCAGGGCAGTTGCAGAACTGATCATAAACCAGACTGTATTTGTACAAAATAGTAGCATTAGACTCTTTCTTCCTGCCTTAAATCCTGGTGCTCGTTTATCTTCCGTACTAATAGATATCCTTTGTGGCACTTTATTTTTCCAGAACAGGACATTTTTTCTACATTAAAAACCTGTCTAGGAAGATATCCTTCCTCCCCAGTGATTCTCTTAATGACATCTGGGAACTCATCCTGCATAAGTTAGCTATCTTCCAACTTGGTCCAGAGTGATGAACGAGGGTAAAGTTGCCCTAGAGTGAAAATCACTCTATCAAACTCACTCTTATATAACTTAATTCCAGTTTAGCTCAAGACTGTACCCTCTACTCCAAATATTTACTTTTAGATTGGTAGAGAGTCATTCCCTGAGACTTAACATCATTATTCACAAAGTCTGCTTCCATAAAGCGATTCATTTTTTAAGGTGGAATGGAAGGTCAGGGGATAGAAAAATAGAGTGAAAAGCAAAATCATTATAAGTAAACAGCTTAAGTAGGTGCTTCCCCTCACTTACATAAGGAGAAACATACACCATGAAGTCTCCTTGGCTCCATCAGGCCCTGTACAGAATCCAGAAAGGCCCAGAGACTTGCTGGCTGACTTACACAGTAAGTTGGGTTCTTATTTTATAACTCTGATTCTTTCTCCTGTCTCAGCTCAAGGGCTCAGAGATCAAAGAGGAAACCTCCCTTGCTGGATACCAGCTCTACACGGGTTCAACCCAGCTAAGTTGCTTTTCAATTCCAGGCTGCTCCCATTGTCACACGACTGCAAATCCTCCCCAGGAGCCAAGTGTGGAGCAAGCTGACCTCAGCTACCCCCCGAAAGTTAGTCTCCAAAGCGGGCAGGCTGAGGTCACCCTTCACCCTGGCTTCCCACACAATCATTCAGCGGTCTCCCAGCGAGAGCAGGGAACAGCTATAGTTAGATTTTTCATTTAAAATTTGGCACTGCCTGCAGTCATTCGCTTTCCTTCCAACGATGGTTGCCATTATATTAAAAAGAGTAAATTTGCTGCTGCATTACTTACTGCCCAGAAAATCCAGCTGAAACCTGCTCCTGCCAAATCTGCAGTTTCAATGCAAGGCCAGAGACTTTAAATAGCTCCTGCGAGTGAGGATTTTCTGCTCTCTAAAAAAAAAAGAAAAAGAAAAATTTTATTTTGATAAACCCTCAGTTTGAAGGATTGGACATGGACCATTAGAAAAAGAAAATGGTTGTCCCTCTCTCTCAATTTCTGACTACCCCATTTGCCTAATTCTTAACGGCAAATTCCCCTCGGAGTGGTGGTACTTGGTGGTTTTGATCAGAGTGAGGGGATTTTTCTTTACTTACATTTTGCTGGAAGTCCCTCAAGTCTTCCTTTAGAGGCCCATCCTCCACACTTAAAATGTTTATGCTTACAGGCTTACAAGTATACAAAGCTATTTTTTAAAAAAAAAATGTGGAAAGAGAGAAGTGAAAAAAGTGGAAGTTCTCAGAAGGTCCCCAGATTGGGTAGTGGCCTCCCTCTCCTGAGATTTTATGCGATTTCCTTTACTTATTTCATAGTGCTGCAAACAAGAAAGCAGGAAAATATAGAAGTGAGGTTTTTTTTCTTCCTTCCTATTCATTTTTCTGGCTCTAAATTATCTTGGACCTAAACCATATCAGAAGTTTGAATAGATATTGAATGGTGATGCAGGGAAAATAAGAAACTGATAGCAGAATGCATTATTTTAATAAATGTGTAATTTTGTAGAAGTAAGTTTGATGGTTTGCAGTTAGTAGGATATATGCCCTTTTTCTTAAAATATCTTCAGAGATCAAGTCTGACAGTTTGATTGTCTAACTTGCTCACAATTGGGAAGTTTTGGTAATCACATCTTACCTTGCTTCTATTGGTAGGTATGATGTGCTGGGGGGGAGGATCTTGACACCTATAAGAGTAAGAATGGAAAGATGTTTCCACCCCCCACTGTGGCATCTACAGGGAATTCTGCTAAAACGTTTTGAAAAGTTCTAACCTTTTGGAGGTTCCTTTCATCCAGAAATTTTAGTTTACCTTCTTAAGACCACATAGACCAGATTGAATCCCTTTTGACAAGACACTATTTAAAGACTCTATTTTTCCCTCCCTTGAAATATTGAAACATCTTGGATAAATACCCTCGGTCAGTCACACATAACACCATGGTTTGTGCACTCCTTTTTACTGGGGTGGTGGGTTCCCTCCCTGTGTTTGAGTATGCTTTGTCTGGTCTGTTTCTTAGAGAAATGTCCTTGGGCTGCAGGAGACTCTTGTGGACAGGTGAAAACTGGTGCATCTGGGAATTTATTGCTTATCTTCAAGGCTTTTGGCCAAGAAATCACAGATGGGAAGTTTGAAAACCCAGTTCAATGACAAAGTTGTCTCAATTCTGGATAACTCTGAGGTGTCTCACTTGAGAGCTTCTCTGTAGCCAGGTAAAATTGAGGTTTAAATTACCTCTTGCTCAGCTTCCTCTCCCTCCCTGTCCTGCTTCCAGGAAATTTTGTTCATCCATCCTCTCAGAGCCCTTCCTTAATAAACCACTTTCACATTAGTCCTCATCTTAGAATCTGCTTCTTGGTAACTTAAGACAGTGTATCTTCCTCTTAATAAGGACAGTCAAAACAAACACTACTCCACGAGTGTGCTAATCAGTATACGGTAAAATAGAACTAACTGCTTGTTTATTCTAGGCACTGCAATCAGAGCAATGTGATGAAACTGTGACTATTATGGAACGGAAATCCAGACTCTGTAATCGAGGGATTTAGGTTTTAGCCCTCATCAACTAATGAAAAAACAGACCTCCCTTGATAAAAGGTTTATACATTCAGTGAAAGGGAGGTCTAAAAGAAATATGCCAGTTAACACAGGGAGAAGACAAGACAGACATCCTGTAGGAGGTAAATTAAATTATTTGGAGTTTGAATTTATATAATCTGAATGTTCCAGTTATTCCTAAGGCAAGAAACAAACATAAAATATGTTCTTAGAGAATCCTACTTCTGGCTATGACAAAACATAATAAATATGGCTCAACTTTTTGCCAAAACAATTATGTAAGTGAAGAAAGTATTCAAAATAGCTAGATGCTATGTTGGAAGATGTTGGAAGACTGGCAGTGCAGGTTTATGATTCTTAAGAGAATGAACTCGAGGAAAGGGGGCCCTTGGATCATGAAGTCTTTCTCTCTGGGGGACACTTCCAAGTGGCTGAATAGACGGAGGACCATTAACAAAGCATGCTGACATCAGAAGACAAATGCGCAGAGACAGACAAATACAATATGATGTCACTCACATGAGAAATCTAAACAAATGATATAGGCAAACTTATCTATAAAACAGAAAGACTCAGAGACAAAGAAAACAAACTGACGTTTATCAAAGGTGATTGTGGAAGAGGGGATGATAAATTAGGAGTTTTGCGATTACAATATATACTGCTATATATAAACTAGATAACCAACAAGGATGTAGTGTATACCACAGGGAACTCTGCTCAGTATCTTATTCTAACCTATAAAGGAAAAAATCTAAAAGAGAATGTATACATATATATGTATATATAAAAGAATCTGCCTGCAGTACAGGAGACCCAGGTTCAATCCCTGGGTTGGGAAGATCCCCTGGAGAAGGAATGGCAACTCACTCCCATATTCTTGCCTGCAGAATTCCATGGACAGAGGCACCTGGTGGGCTACAGTCCACGGGGTTGCAAAGACATGACTGAGTGACTAAGCACATGTATATATGTGTGTGTATATACTTACGCACACATATAACTGAATGTTATATGTATGGAGAAGAGAAAGGCTACCCCCTCCAGTATTCTGGCCTGGAGAAGATTCCATGAACTGTATAATCCTTGGGGTTCCAAAGAGTAGGACATGACTGAGTGACTTTCACTTTCACTTTTTGTTTTCACAAAAAAAGGTCACATATACATATAAGTGAGTACATATACCTGAATACATATAACATACACACATATTCATATAATTGAATCACTTTGCTGTACACTTGAAATGAACACAGGATTGTAAATCAGTATATTTCAAATTTAAAACTTAGAAAAAAGAAGATAGATGTTAAAGTAAGAGATCATGAGGAAAGCTGGCATGTGTGAAGCAGGATAATCAGAAGTAAAGAGAGCTCACATAGGACTTCCCTGGTGTTTCAATAGTTAAGACTCCATGCTTCCAATGCAGAAGGTGCAAATTTGATCCCTGGTGGGGGAACCAAGATCCCACATCATGCCACAGCACAGCCAAGAAAAAAGAGAGAGAGAGAGAGCGCTTCCAGATATGTAGCTGCTGCTGAAAACTGTGAAGTGAAAGTCGTTCAGTCGTGTCCAACTCTTTGCGACCCCATGGACTATAGTCCATGGAATTCTCCAGGCCAGAACACTGGAGTGGGTAGCCTTTCCCTTCTCCAGGGCATCTTTCTAACTCAGGGATCGAACTCAGGTCTTTCACATTGCAGGTGGATTCTTTAGCAATGGAGCACAAGAGAAGCCCGAAAGCTGTGAAAGTGTCCCCTCAAGTTTTCATCTGAAATATAAGCTTTGTATTCTTAGGGTAAGTTTCTGTGAAGTCAGACAAAGAACACTTGAAGGGGGGAGGGAATAAAACAGCTCCTAGGAAGCTGCAGCCTGCCACTCTTGAAGCTCACTGGAGATGCTGAGACAGCAGCCCTTGCTGGACGACCTCAAGGCACAGCATAGGAACTGAGCAAAATAGAGAAATTCCCGTTCAGCCCACAGAGCTGTTCAAACGTAGAACTGAAATGAGAACTAACAGAGGAGACAACCAAGTGAACATGGGTATGCCTTCTCAAATCAGGCACTGTAGATGAGAAATGCATGCATATTTGACTTCCTTTTGACTTCACATGTATAAAATCACAATTATTTTCATTAAAGTTGTCTGACAGCCAAAGATACTGGTAGAAGTCCCCTCTTCTTAGTAACTTAAACATCAGATTTTCTGATAGTACACAGTAAGCTATGACCACTGGGTATGAGAATACCAGGGTCGCGTTTCACACAACCTCAAAGGCAGTGAACTCCCAAGTCATAACCTTTGTGCTGCACACATGACAATAGCTACTGTTCATTTCTCCCAATGTGACTTTTGACGCAGCACACCCCATCCCTTTGTCAAACCTGAGGTGAAAATAGTGCAGGTGAGTAGACCATACAAAGATATGCCTGGGAAATTATATATATATATATATATATATATATATATATATATAGGAGAAGGCAATGGCACCCCACTCCAGTACTCTTGCCTGGAAAATCCCATGGATGGAGGAGCCTGGTGGGCTGCAGTCCATGGGGTCGCTAAGAGTCGGACGTGACTGAGTGACTTCACTTTACTTTTCACTTTCATGCATTGGAGAAGTAAATGGCACCCCACTCCAGTGTTCTTGCCTGGAGAATCCCAGGGATGGGGGAGCCTGATGGGCTGCCATCTATGGGGTCGCACAGAGTCGGACACGACTGAAGTGACTTAACCGTAACAGTAATATATATATGTACATATGCCACGTGTATTTTCAATGTACATAATATATTCAGTCTATAGTTTCAAAAATCAAGTTTTTTTTTCCTTTAGTAATATATCAGTGCTGGGTTGAGCTTTAATTTTTAAACTTTTCAGTGGAACCCTGAAATCACTTGAAGAGAATAATGTGTCAATATAATAGGTGTATTGGGGCTTCCTTGGTGGCTCAGAGGGTAAAGCATCTGCCTGCAATGAGGGAGATCTGGGTTTGATCCCTGGGTCAGGAAGATCCCCTGGAGAAGGCAATGGCACCCCACTCCAGTATTCTTGCCTGGAGAATCCCATAGACAGAGAAGCCTGGTAGGCTATAGTCCATTCAGTCACAAAGAGTTGGAAACCATTGAATGACTTCACTTTCACTTTTTCATGCATATTAACAAGCTTAATATATTTACATGTATATGTTCCTTGGTATGACATGGACTGTTCGATCACAGCTAGTATGTATTAGGCATTTAGAAAAGATTTTTAAGTTTTTTAAGGAGAGAAGAAACAGAGGGAAGTATGAAAACAACTCACTGCATTATTCATCATCAATAGAAAACAATTATCAACCTCATTGATTAATATTTACATTTAAATATTTATTGAAACCCTGAACTAAGCACCTATATCTTATTTTCTAGATATATATAGCCAATATAGCTGACCAAATGCCTTATAATCAAACCAAGTAAACATATAACAGGCTATATTGCTAAAGCTTTAATTAGATACAATTAACCTTTATGTTTATTTTTTTCATGACTCTTACAGAAACATTTTTCATGCTAGCAATTAACATGTGTATCTGTATTCTTAAAGCTTTAAAGAAATTAAAACTACTAAATGATCAATTATAACACTGTTTAGTGAGCTAACAATTTAAGTATGAAGCTAAAGTAGGTATGAAACATATTGAGAGGTTGCATATATGTACATATACACTCACAATTACACATATACACACATACATTTCATTTTTTTTTTTAATTGGCGCTACCTCCCAGTCATCAGGGAAACTAGTCGGTCCAGCCAGCTACCCCTCCTCCCAGCCTGCTCTGGGGGACTGGCCTGGAGTGAGAGGCCACCTTCAGAGTGTGCTGCAGCCCATGAACTCCACAGGGAAAAGGAGGCACTCAGAAACTAGGTAAACCCTGCCTCTGGATATAGGAGTGGGGGCGGGCGGCAGCCCTCCTGGGACCTCCCAGCCCCAGGCAATGCAGGGGCTAGGTCACCGGAATGGCCATGCAGGCAGGCCCCAGCTTGCCCTACTCCAAAGCACTGCACTGCTCTTCCAGTAGACACCAGGGACTTCTTTTCTAACTGGGGGAGCGGGCAGGGTCTGGGTGGAGCCACACAGCCACCTCCAGCCCTTTGCTGCAGAGGTTCCAGAGACCACCTTGCTTCCCAAAGTTATGCCTGGCCTCCAACTCTAGCCAGGCTGAACCCTGGGGACATTAACTAAAGATAGGAAGGGGTGGCGAGGGCAAACTAGGATGCTGAGGGAATAGGGTGGGTTGAGTTTTACAATTGTCATCTAGTTGCTAAGTCATGTCCCGATTCTTCATGGCCCCATGGACTGTAGCCCTGTAGGAGCCCGCCAGGCTCTTCTGTCCAGAGGATTTTCCTGGCAAGTATACTGGAGTGGGTTGCCATTTCCTACTCCAACACATACATTTTTTTAAAGAATTATCTCACATGACTGAGGAAGCTGCAGATCTGAAATCTGTAGGGCAGGGTAGCTGGAAACCCAGAAAGAAGTTGGTGTCGCTGCAGTTTTGAGGGAGAATTTCTTCCTCATCTGTTGACCTGTAAAACAAGAAAAATGAGGCTTGTTTCCAAAATACAGTGGTGGAACAGAATAGGATAGAATATTCCTATTCAATATTCAAAAATTCTCCAGATTCTACCTGTTACCCAATCCCAAAGCCACTTCACATTTTAAATGATTTCCAACAGTAGTGCCCCATTTCTCAGTACCAAAGTCTGTGTGAATGTTTTAGAGCTGTTACAGCAAAATATCAAAACCTAGGTGACAATAGAGGCAGAGATTGGAGTGATACATCTATAAGCCAAGGGTCAAGAATGCGAGCAACCACCAGAAGCTAGAAGCAGCTTGGAAAAGTTCTTCTGTAAGGGCTTCATGAGGAACCCAGCCCTGTGGACACCTTTATTTGAATCCTAGTCTCTAAAACTGTGAGAATGAGTTTCTATTGTTAAACCACCCAGTTTGGTACTTGTTACAGAAGCCACAACAAACTAATATGCTGTTAAATCTTGCTTTCTCTTTCTTTTTTATATTCAACATGTTTATGTTCTTCAGCTACTTCTCTTTTGCTCTTCAACTTTGGAAAGCCATTAAGGTGATTTATTTTTAACTTATTCTTTCTTTCTCCAATTTCCTAATTGCCAGTGTATAGTAGTATATTCTCAGCTTGGCATTTGTACCAATTCCTTTCCTAACACTTAATCTTGCATATGCCAAATCTTCCTAAAAGGAAAATCCTTCATATGTTCTACTACTGGCTCAGCAGTGCTGAAGCCAGACATGGTTCGCCTGAAGACCCGATGTAGCAACATTGCTACATAGACTTTACCAGGATGTAATGTTCACATTGCAAGGATTCGAATTGATAAGTTCATCAAGCATTTATCTTGCATCCTCTACGTTGAAGATACTAGCTAGTCACTGGACAGAACATCAGAAGGTTTAATAAATGTTTTATTGAAGAAAAAAATAATCTGAATCATATTGACATTAGTAACGCTCCTAAGGATTGTCTCACTTTGCCAAGAGCCAACCTTCTCCAAAATAGTAGCCAGGCTAGTAATGGCCCAGTCCCAGTTTCCTTCTCTTTCTTACTTTTCTACTGAGCCACTGAGACCCCAGCATGTCCCACAACTCACTCACTACAAAGCCAACCTCTGTCATTACCACCTGTGTGACTTGCTTTGAATTCTCTGTAAACAGTTCCAAACTTCCATGATGATACATTTGATGACCCAGAGTTATTTTGAGGATTCAAAATGATAGCCTATCTTGTGAAAATACAACATGATAACTGTTAATTATTATCACTGCTGCTCTCAAGGACACTGTAATCTAATAGGGAAGAGCTGTGGAGCAATTATTTCTAGGTTCACAGAAAATATGTATACTTGTAATCAGCTTGAGTAGTATCTTTCCTGCCACCTTACTCTTGTCTAACTTTGGCATTCATTTAGGAAACTAAAATACAGTTTATGCTGGTCAGCTCTAGTGTCTCTAGAGTTTACATCATGGGTAAAAAAGTGTTCTAAGGCAAAGAAAGGTAAGTTCTT
The DNA here is from genome assembly GCA_006408695.1 of Aepyceros melampus. Classification (NCBI taxonomy): domain Eukaryota; kingdom Metazoa; phylum Chordata; class Mammalia; order Artiodactyla; family Bovidae; genus Aepyceros; species Aepyceros melampus. The sequence continues at coordinate 211,115 of SJXQ01007361.1, read as the reverse complement.
CTTGAGAATACAAGAAAAGATCACTTTCTACTTGTGGATAAAGGCACCATTCAGCCTAGTTGTTCACTCTGCTTCCAGATTCCTTCATTTGTTACTTCCCATTTATTGAGCAAGACTTTCTTCAGCTATTTTTTTTTTTAGTGTGATCTTCCTTTTTAAACATATCTTACAAGGTAAGTTAATAGAGCAAATATTTATTTTACCAGTAGAAAAGGATAGTGTGAAGCAGTACAAGGAAGATAGTAACATCTGTCTTGTTCAATCACTCAGTTGTGTCTGACTCTTTATGACTCCATGGACTGCAGCATTCCAGGATTCCCTGTCCTTTACTATGTCCTAGAGTTGGCTCAGACTCATGTCCATTGAGTCAGTGATGGCATGTTAGTATTCTAGAAGAGAAATAATCTGGATTTGGAATCTAATTCTGTTACTTAGCAGTGTTATGACCTTGAACAAGCTACTTATTTCCCTGAATTTTGGATTCTTGACAAAAAATGGCTATAATTTTATCTGTCTGAACTGGTTTTTGAAAGGAAAAAATATATTGCAAAGAAAGCACCTAGAATGTATTCTAACCTAAAACTGAGAGGCTAAATGTTAATGCTATGAAGATACAAATTATTATAACTGAGAGGTTTTGAGACAAAATGTTCCTGCTGTTCTACTTCTAGAATAATAAATGAATGAGAAAAAATTAATGACATTTAAAAAATATACAAGCAACTTATGCAGCTCAATTCCAGAAAAATAAACAACCCAATCAAAAAAAAGGCCAAAGAACTAAATAGACATTTCTCCAGAGAAGACATATGGATGGCTAACAAACACATGAAAAGATACTCAACATCACTTATTATCAGAGAAATGCAAATCAAGACCACAATGAGGTACCATTTCCACCAGTTAGAATGGCTGCAATCCAAAAGTCTGCAAGCAATAAATGTTGGAGAGGGTGTGGAGAGAAGGGAACTCTCTTACACTGTTGGTGGGAATGCAAACTAGTACAGCCACTATGGAAAGCAGTGTGGAGATTCCTTTAAAAATCGCAAATAGAAATACCATATGACCCAGCAATCCCACTGCTGGGCATACACACCAAGGAAACCAGAATTGAAAGAGACACATGTACCCCAATGTTCATCGCAGCACTGTTTATAATAGCCAGGACATGTAAACAACCTAGATGTCCATCAGCAGATGAATGGATAAGAAAGCTGTGGTACATATACACAATGGAGTATTACTCAGTCATTAAAAAGAATACATTTGAATCAGTTCTAATAAGATTGATGAAACTGGAGCTGATTATACAGAGTGAAGTAAGCCAGAAAGAAAAACACCAATACAGTATACTAACACATATACATGGAATTTAGAAACATGGTAATGATAACCCTGTATGCGAGACAGCAAAAGAGACACAGATGAATAGAACAGACTTTTGGACTCTGAGGGAGAGGGAGAGGGTGGGAGGATTGGAAGAATGGCACTGAAACATGTATACTATCATGTAAGAAATGAATCATCAGTCTATGTTCGATACAAGATACTTGGGACTGGTGCACAGGGATGATCCAGAGAGTTGATATGGGGTGGGAGGTGGAGGGGGGTGGTTCAGGATTGGGAACTCATGTACACCCAAGACGGATTCATGTTAATGTATGGCAAAACCAATACAATACTGTAAAGTAAAATAAAGTAAAAATAAAAAAAATAAAAATAACAAAGTGGGGAAACTTGCCATACTAGATATTAAAATACATGGCTGATTTAAACAAGGATATACTGATTCAATAGATGTAGCAAATAAACAGACCAATCTAAAACCAAGTTTAGCATATACATAAGAATTTACAATATGATAAAAAAAAGAATCACAGATAAATTAGAAAGGTATGCATTGTTTATTAATTGATATTGGGAATATACTGGAGAAGGAAATGGCAACCCACTCCAGTATTCTTGCCTGGAGAATCCCCTGGACGGAGGAGCCAGATGGGCTACAGTCCACGGGGTCGGACATGAGACCTCACTCACTCAAATAAATATACACATATATGCATACCATTGTTTAGTTGCTAAATCATATCTGACTCTTTTGGAAGCCCCCATGGAGCTGAGCACCAAAGAATTGATGCTTTTGGACTGTGATGTTGGAGAAGACTCTTGAGAGTCCCTTGGACTGCAAGGAGATCCAACCAGTCCATCCTAAAGGAGATCAGTCCTGGGTGTTCTTTGGAAGGAATGATGCTAAGGCTGAAACTCCAATACTTTGGCCACCTCATGCGAAGAGTTGACTCATTGGAAAAGACTCTGATGCTGGGAGGGATTAGGGGCAGGAGGAAAAGGGCACGACAGAGGATGAGATGGCTGGATGGCATCACTGACTCAATGAACGTGAGTCTGAGTGAACTCCGGGAGTTGGTGATGAACAGGGAGGCCTGGCGTGCTGTGATTCATGGGGTTGCAAAGAGTCAGACATGACTGAGCGGCTGAACTGAACTGAACTGAACTGATAGACTAGCCCACTAGACTACTTTGTTCACTGGATTTCCCAGGCAAGAATACTGGAACAGGTTGCCATTTTCTTCTCCAGGGGATCTTCCCAACCCAGGGATTGAACCTTTGTCTCCTGCCTTCGCAGGCAGATTCTTTACCACTGAACCACCTGGGAAGACATGAACACCATATGCACATACATATATAAGGATACAGTTGCCTTTCAGTATCTGAAGGAGATTGGCTCCAGGAGCTGTATGTATACCAAAATGCAGGATTTTTGCTTACGTAAAAGGGCGTAGTACAATGAATGCAATCAGCCCTCTGCGTCTGCAGGTTTCTCATTCTAGAATCCAACCCATGGCAGACAGACATTTCCAGTCTCAGTTGGTTTAATCCAAGGATGCAAAACCCTGAACTATGGAGGAACAACTATGTATTTTTGAAAAAAGTCTGCCTATTAGTGGATCCTGCAATTTAAGCCCATTTTGTTCAAGTGTCAATTGCATAATTCATACATACACATTTTTAAAGATTGGAAGGTACTAGAGAAAAATGCTATCATGATAAATAATAATGATTTTCTATGATGGTTAAAATTACATTTTTTCTTTATATAATATTCTGTATTTCCTTCAAAGAACATTTGCCATTTTTATAATCAGAAAAATAAATACTCCTAGAAATGAATCTGCTCCTTTCAAAAGGGGAATTAAAGATACTCCCTTCTCTATACATATATCCCTATATTTTCTCAAAATTGCTGATCCTTGAAGGTCAGAAAAAAGTTATCTATTAACTCATGATAATGTTTGGTGCAGTATAATTAGCTGCTTGGAGGGAAGAATCACATTTGCATCCCTAAACTTATGGTAGAAGAATTTTCAAGTCTATCTCTTTCTCCCTGCTTCATGTATGGATGCGAGAGTTGGACCATAAAGAATTCTGAGTGCTGAAGAATTGATGCATTCAAACTGTGGTGCTAGAGAAGATGCTTGGGAGTCCCTTGGACTGCAAGGAAATCAAACCAGTCAATCCTAAAGGAAATCAATCTTGAATATTCATTGGAAGGGTTGATGCTGAAGCTGAAGCTCCAATACTTTGGCCACCTGATAAGAGCTGACTCAGTGGAAAAGACCCTGATGCTGAGAAAGATTGAGGGCAGGAGGGGAAAGGGGCCACAGAGGATGAGATGGTTGGATGGTATCACTGACTCGATGAACATGAGTTTGAACAAACTCCAGAAGACAGTGGAGGATAGGAAAGCCTGGTGTGCTGCAATTCATGGAGTTGCAAAGACTCAGGCAAGACTTAGTGACTGAACAATAGCAACTGGTTCTCTTAAATAAACTGGTTTTTCAAAGGCTCCTTTAGCTCTAATTTTGATATCTTCCTTTTTGCCTTTTTAAAAACTTCTAGAAATATTATTGTTCTCAAGATCGTGATGACTTTACAGAAATCTGATACATTACCCCCAAAACCAAGAAACTTAAGACTGATGTGGTTTCTGAGACCATTTCATATAATATTTAAGAGATAATGTTTAAGAGACTGCCTATGATTTGATTTTCAAATGTTTTTAACTGAAAAACTTAGCTTAAAAGTGGGATGAGGGGGCTTCTGCTTCTTGCCATGATGGTGAACTAGGATAAGCTACTGGATCAAAATCAAACCTGGGGAATCTAAGAAGTTAGAGAGAACCAAGAAACCATGAAGAACTTCAAGCCAGATTGAAACCTACCTTGAACTGGTATGCCTTGTGGCATATGGCATGTGTGTGTGTGTGTGTGTGTGTGTGTGTGTGTGTGTGTGTGTGGTGTTCATGCAACAGAGAGATGCTTAGTTAGAAGAAAGATCCTCCCAACATTGCCTTAAGGGAATCCCCCCTGCCCTTTCACTTCAGAGATCAGTGGCAATGAGGGCCCTGGTCACTGAGGTCTGTGTTCATGGGAAACATCTGGGCAACATTAAGTCCTATTGAGCTGAAGAATACATAAAACAGATGAAGCCCGAGAAGCCATTGTTTGAAACTCAGCCCAAGAGTACCAGGGTCATAACAAGGTACTCAGAAACTTATTTGTCCAGATTCTCATTAGCCACAGAAGGAACAATCTGATCAAGAAGGATCATAATTACAACATAGATTTAAATATATCATTTGTTTAAACTGATGACTTTGTAGTGATAAGGAAAATTAATTAGTTATCTTTGGGGGATGGTGGGGAACTACTTAATTATTTTTGAAAACTATAAGTAAAAAGAAAGAAAAAATCAAGCATTCATCCTCTCTTTGCAAATCAAATTGCACTCAAGCTAACCAATGAGCTGATACTGGAAGTTTCCCTTCAAAAGAGTATTCAAGCTGAAGACAAAAGAAATGATAAAGTTGGAATATCTTCCCTTTAAAAATCCTAAAGAATAAGAGAATCTAAGTAATGATCATTAGTAATTAGTAACATCACAAAAAGAGAGCTAGACTCGACGCTAGTGCCTCCCAATGGACGTATACAGTGAAATAGTCCTGCCAGAAAATCAGCTTGAAATCTGATTAGAACTTTAGATTCAAATACAAAAGCAAGAAAGAGAGGTGATGAATGAACATATTGGGAGAAGGAAATGGTATTCTTGCCTGGAAACTTCCAAAGACAGAGGAGCCTGGCGGGTTACAGTCCATGAGATCACAAAGAGTTGGACATGACTAAGTGACTAGCACTACTACACTAATGAACATATTAAGTGACAACAGAGGAATTCAGACAACAAAATATAGACTGTGGAAGTGCTACAGGACAATCGATTTCTTCAACAAATAAACTGCAACTGAAAAAAAAAAAAAGAGAGAGAGAGATGGAAGAATCTATGGATTAAAAGAGTTTTAAGAGACATGCTAATCAATAATAGTTACAATCAAAGGAGATAATTATGTAAATTTGAACTCTGCTTAGATAGTTAATAATATTATGGCATTATTTTGATTTCTTAACAATGTGGTAATGATATTTTGATTAAGCCTTTCTAAATTTATTTTTTATTGAAGGATAGTTCCTTTACAGAATTCTGTTGTTTTCTGTCAAACCTCTACATGAATCAGCCATCAGTTCAGTTCAGTTCAGTCACTCAGTCGTGTCTGACTCTTTGCGACCCCATGAATTGCAGCACGCCAGGCCTCCCTGTCCATCACCAACTCCCGGAGTTCAATCAGACTCACGTCCATCGAGTCGGTGATGCCATCCAGCCACCTCATTCTCTGTCGTCCCCTTCTCCTCTGCCCCCAATCCCTCCCAACATCAGAGTCTTTTCCAATGAGTCAACTCTTCGCATGAGGTGGCCAAAGTATTAGACTTTCAGCTTCAGCATCATTCCTTCCAAAGAACACCCAGGACTGATCTCCTTTAGGATGGACTGGTTGGATCTCCTTGCAGTCCAAAGGACTCTCAAGAGTTTTCTCCAACACCACAGTCCAAAAGCATCAATTCTTCAGCGCTCAGCTTTCTTCACAGTCCAACTCTCACATCCATATGTGACCACGGGAAAAACCATAGCTGTGACTAAATGGACCTTTGTTGGCAAAGTAGTGTCTCTGCTTTTGAATATGCTATCTAGGTTGGTCATAACTTTCCTTCCAAGGAGTAAGCGCCTTTTAATTTCATGGCTGCAGTCACCATCTGCAGTGATTTTGGAGCCCAAAAAAACAAAGTCTGACACTGTTTCCCCATCTATTTCCCATGAAGTGATGGGACCAGATGCCATGATCTTCATTTTCTGAATGTTGAGCTTTAAGCCAACTTTTTCACTCTCCTTTCTCACTTTCAACAAGAGGCTTTTTAGTTCTTCACTTTCTGCCATAAGGGTGGTGTCATCTGCATATCTGAGGTTATCGATATTTCTCCTGGCAATCTTGATTCCAGCTTGTGCTTCTTCCAGCCAGCATTTCTCATGATGTACTCTGTATATAAGTTAAATAAGCAGGGTGACAATATACAGCCTTGATGTATTCCTTTTCCTATTTGGAACCAGTCTGTTGTTCCATGTCCAGTTCTAACTGTTGCTTCCTGACCTGCATACAGATTTCTCAAGAGGCAGGTCAGGTGATCTGGTATTCCCATCTCTCTCAGAATTTTCCACAGTTTTTTGTGATCCACACAGTCAAAGGCTTTGGCATAGTCAATAAAGCAGAAATAAATGTTTTTCTGGAACTCTCTTGCTTGTTCCATGATCCAACAGATGTTGGCAATTTGATCTCTGGTTCCTCTGCCTTTTCTAAAACCAACTTGAACATCTGGAAGTTCACAGTTCATGTATTGCTGAAGCCTGGCTTGGAGAATTTTGAGCATTACTTTACTAGTGTGTGAGATGAGTGCAATTATGTGGTAGTTTGAGCATTCTTTGGCATTGCCTTTCTTTTGGATTGGAATGAAAACTGACCTTTTCCAGTCCTGTGGCCACTGCTGAGTCTTCCAAATTTTCTGGCATATTGAGTGCAGCACTTTCACAGCATCATCTTTCAGGATTTGAAACAGCTCAACTAGAATTCCATCACCTCCACTAGCTTTGTTTGTAGTGATGCTTTCTATGGCCCACTTGACTTCACATTCCAGGATGTCTGGCTCTAGGTGAGTGATCACACCATCGTGATTATCTGGGTCGTGAAGATCTTTTTTGTACAGTTCTTCCATGTATTCCTGCCACCTCTTCTTAATATCTTCTGCTTCTGTTAGGTCCATACCATTTCTGTCCTTTATTGAGCCTGTCTTTGCATGAAATGTTCCCTTGGTGTCTCTAATTTTCTTGAAGAAATCTCCAGTCTTTCCCATTCTGTTGTTTTCCTCTATTTCTTTGCATTGATTGCTAAGGAAGGCTTTCTTATCTTTCCTTGCTATTCTTTGGAACTCTGCATTCAAATGGGTATATTTTTCCTTTCTCCTTTGCTTTTTGCTTCCCTTCTTTTCACAGTATTTGTAAGGCCTCCTCAGACAGCCATTTTGCTTTTTTTGCATTTCTTTTTCTTAGGAATGGTCTTGATTCCTGTCTTCTGTACAATGTAGGGAACTTCCATCCTTAGTTCATCAGGCACTCAGATCTAGTCCCTTAAATCCATTTCTCACTTCCACTCTATAGTTATAAGTGATTTCATTTAGGTCATACCTGAATGGTCTAGTCTCAACACATAGGAAATTCCAAGGGTTTAGGAGCTCTGTGTCAGAAATAAGGCAAAGACCAAATCTATATATTTTATATTATACATCACAATACCATGTGGTCAAATGTTGAAAAAATTGCATATGGAGGAGGATGAGGCTTTCTAAGAAACTGTAGAATGATTAATTACACAGATCAAGTCATTTTTGTAAAATAGGTAGGTGTTCACATTCTTAACATATGCTTTTTTCGAAAAAGAGTTTCAATTGTTAGAATATGGAAGGATAACATGGATTTCTGCATAGACCATGAAAGAATTTTTGATTTTGCAATAATGACCTAGCTTTCAAATACCTTCTTCTTACAGATGTAACTACACAAATGTTCGTAATGAAATCTAATACTGTTACACTTTACTATGCTTTACAAGTTTTATGAGTGCAGCTTATAGAAACCTGATGAAATAGAAACCATTATTATTCTCATTCTTATGATGAAGAAACAGAGGCACCGAATGTTTAAATAGTAGAGCTACTATTGGAATAAGACTAAGTCCTTTGTTCATGCTCTTAACTACATACAAAAGGAAGGAGAAGGTATTCCAAAAAGGGAATTCAGTTCAGTTCAGTTCAGTCACTCAGTCATGTCTGACTCTTTGCGACCCCATGAATTGCAGCATGCCAGGCCTCCCTGTCCATCACCAACTCCCGGAGTTCAATCAGACTCACGTCCATCGAGTCAGTGATACCATCCAGCCATCTCATCCTCTGTTGTCCCCTTCTCCTCCTGCCCCCAATCCCTCCAGCATCAGAGTCTTTTCCAATGAGTCCACTCTTCGCATGAGGTGGCCAAAGTACTGGAGTTTCAGCTTCAGCATCATTCCTTCCAAAGAAATCCCAGGGCGGATCTCCTTCAGAATGTACTGGTTGGATCTCCTTGGAGTCCAAGGAACTCTCAAGAGTCTTCTCCAACACCACAGTTCAAAAGCATCAATTCTTCGGCACTCAGCTTTCTTCACAGTCCAACTCTCACATCCATACATGACCACAGGAGAAACCATAGCCTTGACTAGACAGACCTTAGTCGGCAAAGTAATGTCTCTGCTTTTAAATATGCTATCTAGGTTGGTCATAACTTTTCTTCCAAAGAGTAAGTGTCTTTTAATAGCAAGTGAAAAATTCCTAATCTCGGAGGAAAACTGGTGTGTTCTAGGAGCCAGTGGGGAGGGCCCTGTGATTAGAGTGAAGTGATCAAGCAGGAAATGAGTAGTCAGGTCAGACTGGAAAGGAGGCTGGAGGCAAGTAACCCAAGGCATTAAAGATCCTGGTTAAAGAATTGGATGTTGTTTCCAGAATAACAGCAGGTAGCAAATAATCATTTCTAAAATATCACTCTTGCAGTTTTATGGGAAACGTGCTGGCACTTGTGTGTGTGTGTGTGTGTGTGTGTGTGTGAATAAGCTTTTACAGAAGCAAAGCCACATCCATTTATTCACATGTTTTCTATGGCTGTTTCCATGCTGTAATGACCAAGGTGAGTACCTGCTACAAAGACTTATGGCCCTGAAAGCCTAAAATACTGGCTGGCTCTTTAGAGTAAAAGTTTGCTAACTCTTGGATTAGAAGATGAAGTTGAAGAGACCATTTAAAAGGCTATTTTATTCTTCTAGTAATGAGCTGATAGGGGAAGACTGTGGAAATGAAGAGAGTAATAAAAATATTTTTGAAGGTATAGTCTTTATCAGCAGTTCTTAATCTAAGAACTCATAGGGAATGTGCTAGAAATGTAGTTGTTTGGCCACCACAGCTAGAGGTTTAATTAAATTGGGGGAAGGCAGTGTCAGGGAGGGGCTTCTCTGGTGACTCAGACAGTAAAGAATGTTCATGTAATTCAGGAGACCCAGGTTTGATCCCTGGGTTGGGAAGATCCTCTGGAGAACGGCATGGCAACCCACTCCAGTATTCTTGCCTGGAGAATCCCACGGACACAGTGTCAGGGAGTAGGATCCTGCTATTAGCATTTCTAACCAGCTCCCCAGCACATGAGTTATCTAACCCCGTTTTAAAAGCTATTTGTGCAGATGGGGATTGGAAGTGGGAGCAAGTGTTGAGAGAAGGGCAGGATCAAGAGTGATATCATAGTTTGAGGCTTGAGGATGAGAGATACATGATAGTGGCATTTAGTGAAACTGGGAAGATTCAGTTTTGGAGGAGGGAGGGAACAATAAGTGACCCCTCACCCCCAACTGACAAGGTATCTTGAGACTGAAAAATGAGACAGGCAAATCCAGACAATTGCTGAATCAGTTTATTAAGGGCAACTTACTCATAGGGTAAGATTGAGTGCATGAGATCTGGAAGCCTTCACAGCTATACTCTGCATCACTGAGGGGATGATTTTATAGTTAACATAGGGCTTGGGGGTACATGCTTGGAGACAGAAAGTGCTTTCCTTAGTCAAGATCTGTGAATGAGTAGTCCCATACTGTTCATGGGGTTCTTTAGACAAGAACACAGGAGTTGCCATTTCCTCCGCCAGTAGATCACATTTTGTCAGAACTCTTCACCCTGACCTGTCCATCTTGGGTAGCCCTGCATGGCATGGCTTATAGCTTCATTGAGTTACAAAAGCCTCTTCGCCGTGACAAGGCTGTGATCCACAGAGGGGGTTTTTCCAGTAGTCATGTATGGATGTGACATTTGGACCATAAAGAAGGCTGAATGCCAAAGAATTGATGCTTTCAAATTGTGGTGCTGGGGAAGAGTCTTGACAGTCCCTTGGACTTCAAGGAGATCAAACCAGCCAATCCTAAAGGAAATCAACCCTGAATATTCATTGGAAGTATTATGCTGAAGAATCTCCAATGCTTTGACCACCTGATGCGAAGAGCCAACTCATTGAAAAGAAGTTGATGCTGGGAAAGATTGAAGGCAAAAGGAGAAGGGGGCAACAAAGCATAAGATAGTTAGGTAGCATCACAGACTCAATGGACATGAATTTGAGCGAACTCCAGGAGATAGAGGACAGAGGAGCCTGCTGTGCTGTGGTCCTTGAGGTCAAAAAGAGTCAGACACAACTTAATGACTGAACAACAACAAAAACTATTCTCATGGTTGTTGGAAATATGTCAGCAAAGGTCTTCATCACTGCTTGGAGACTACCAGAGCATAGAGGCCACGTGGTCCTATGGTCACCATACAATATCTGTTAGCTACAGAGCCCTTGATGACAGAGAAGAGATTTACTACACAGTATAGCCCTAGATTGGAGAAGGCAATGGCAACCCACTCCAGTACTCTTGCCTAGAAAATCCCACAGATGGAGGAGCCTGGTAGGTTGCAGTCCATGGGGCCGCAAAGAGTTGGACACAGCTAAGTGACTTCACTTTCACTTTTCACTTTCATGCATTAGAGAAGGAAATGGCAACCCACTCCAGTGTTCTTGCCTGGAGAATCCCAGGGATGGGGGAGCCTGGTGGGCTGCCATCTATGGGGTCGCAGAGTCGGATATGACTGAAGCAACTTAGCAGCAGCAATAGCAGCAGCATAGCCCTAGATATGGTCAGTGGAAGGACAGGAGGAACTGAATGTGTCCATGGTGGTGTAAGTTCTGCTCACAACCATGCACAAGGGAGGGACTGCAAGGAGAAAATAAATCAGGACTTCAATTTGAGACATCTTATTTTGCGTTCCTTGGGAGACATTAAGATATGCTGGCAAGTGGAAGAATGGAAGTGGAGCATAGGGATGAGGTTATAATCAGAGACATGAATATCAACAGACGGCATTTAAAACCAGGGGAATGAGGAGACTGTTTAGGAATTAAGTGTAGAGATACAATATAAGGAGATCTCAGATGGATCCTTGAGGATTCCAGCATTTAGAAGGTGGGCTGTGAGAAGAAAATCCAACAAAAACATGGAAATTAGCAACCAAAGAGATGGGAAGGAAAAATGCCCTGATTCAAACACCCAGTATCATGGCTTTAGGTAAGATTACTGAAGTGTCCTCTTGGATGGTCTCCCAACCTCCCAAGTATTTTTCACATGAATTTCAAAAAGAAAATAAGATCAGGTTGTTCCATCACTTAACAATAATATTTCAATCAATACTCTTCACAGTTTGATCCCCTGACAGTTGTGATAATGTAACGGAATTGGAATTTTTTTTTTAATCTGGGAATTTTCAGAAGATAGATCACAGAAGGCAGACATTTGGGTTACCAGAACACAGGATTACTAATTACTCCCTTTCAGGTCAGTGACTTTTGCATAGGACACAACCATATTTGGTGGTCCTGGCATAGGACTGGTATTTATTCCTACTACTTAGGATGGCCACTGCAGTATGGATTTCAGGATGTACTAATCTCATGAAGAAGTGAAGTGAAGTGAAAGTCACTCAGTCATGTCCAACTCTTGTGGCTCCATGGACTGTAGTCCATGGAATTCTCCAGGCCAGAATACTGGATTGGGTAGCCTTTCCCTTCTCCAGGGGATCTTCCCAACCTAGGGATCAAACTCAGATCTCCTGCATTGCAGGCGGATTCTTTACCAACTGAGCTATGAGGGAAGCCTCATATGAATGGCCATGGCCTACCAATAGTTACTAAACACTTAATACTGTTTCACACTATATTTTAGTGCTCATTTACTTAATTGTTGCCCAGCAGTAAACTGCAATCTCTTTGTGGACAGCCTCTTTCTTACCCATCATTCTATCCCTAGTATGTAGCACAGTGCCTACAGAGTATTATGATTAAAAATATTATTGAATGTATAGGTGCTGTTAGAATAAAGTCTATCTTTTCTTTTAATAATTACTGAAAATTTTACTAAGTATGTGCTTTGTACTGAGAGATGAACTAATTTCTGGGGATAAAGGAATGAAACAAAGTGTAAGGTCCCTCAGCATATGGAATAAGGATTGTCATTCTCAGACTAGCCAATTTCATTCAATTCATTTCAATACAACTCAAATCAGTTTAACTCAATTCCCTGCAATTCAAGTCAACAAAACTCATTCCAAATTCAACTCAATGTAGTCCAACACAATTAAATGCAAAGCAATGCAATGCAATTCACACAATATAATTAATGCAATCAAACAAACTTTTATTGAGCATCTCGTATATACCAAGTGCTGGGATAAGCATGTAAACATTCAATAACTCATAAGAATTATACAAAATAGTTTGGAAAAATATGCTTCTTTAATGAAGCATTGACTAAGGCATCATGAACTATACCAACTTTTATGACTATTATAAATCATCTCACATTTCTCTAAGCAGAAATGCTGGTCACAACATTGACATAGAAATATCTCTCTTTTTAAAAAAGGCCTTAGGATATTGATTATTCAACATATAGAAGAAAATTTTAAAATTTTAATTTCAAATTAAAAGTTAAACAACAAATTGAATGATGCCTGTATGGAAACTTTGAAGCATGCATGATTTAGCTCTTAGCAGTATTCCTGTCTTTGGGATATTGTGTATTAGTTCTTTAGGTTTTTAGATCCAAGGAGCCTAGGAAATGGTAAATTTAGCCCTTTGATTTGTGTCTTTTTTTTTTTTTTTCAATTTGTGTGTCTTGATATGTCATAGTTTTGTGCCAAAAAAACTGATCAGTTTTATTGGGCTCTGACATGGCTGTGATGCTTTGTAGCATTTCCATGAAAGCATATTGTATCATCAGAGAGAAGTTCCACATTGCGCCAATTTTCTAATTTGGATCATCACCTAACCATGAGCCTCCAAGTTTCTGGAGAACTGGGACACGGGTTAAATGCTTTGGCTCTCTCCATCCATGCCCTAGCCTCCCAAACACTTGTACTCTTCGGTTACACTGCAAGGGAAGTTACAACACCCTTACCTTCCACCGGAAATCTACATTTTGAGTCCAATAATACAATTTATTTCCATTTCTACCAAATGGAGAACTTTATTTCTGGCTTATTTTCCTTTTGCTCTTCAGTATCCAAAGCAACCCTGAAATCCACCAAGTCATATTTATAATTTTTCCTTTATCAAAGAAACAAATACAACTCTTACTTGCTGTTCAAATTTCAGATCATTGATATTTTATCTGCATCCTTTCAGACTAGATTAGGGATCCATACAATAAGCTCCTTCACTTCGATGGATGCTCCTAGAACACTGTTCTATAAATGCTTCTCTAACTGTTTACCTTATGTCTAGACTGAAAGGTTGGTGGGAGGGGGGGCATTCGTGTCCTCCTCATCTCTGCATTTCTAGTACTTGTCATGAAAGTGTGCCCAGTGAGTGTTTGTTCAATGTAACTGTGAAGCCTGGAACATGCTCTTGTACAGTTTTGGTTCCTTAAATACCCTTTGGAGGAAAAAAAATCTCTCTGAATAGTTATTTATTGAGCTCTCTTGCTTTGGGTCCAACAGTTTGGCAGCACTTCAGAACCACCTACTGTAACCTACATTGAGGCTGAATTGCACTGTTTTAGGGGAGAAATATACACGAGCCTTTATGTTGAAACTGTATTATATATTGTAGGTAACTGGAGGCATTCTCCCATCAGTCATGCCAATCCACTGGGTTTTTCTCTGCTTTTTGTACTGGAGGCTTATAACCACCATCTGAAACCTTATAAGTAAGGACCAAGCATTGCCCATACACACAAGAATTTAAAAGACTGACCACATGCCTCAAAGTTTAATATAGATAAATATTAAATAGGTATAGTACAAGGTAAAACAAGAATCTTTTTTTTCTTTTTTCTTTTTTAGAAAAACTGGTTACTTGTGCAGCTTGTGCATTACATAAAGAGTTTTGGGGTGACTTCTAGGATATTTCTGTATGCATAAAAGTCAATTTGTGTTTTTTCTTTGTTTTAAAAGTTCTTATTCCATTAAAGTTACAAATGCAATAACCTATCTTCTTTTTTAAGAGGCTTTTGTTTGGTTACATTTCATATAATTCTATTTAAAATTCTAGCAAATTTTACCAACCACCTAATTGCCTTTGGAAAATATTTGGTTTCATTTAAAATTTCATTAAATTTTTACTTTCCTTCTAAGTACTTGGGTTGTCTGAAATAATAAACAAACTATTCCCAAGTACTAAAATAACTTATGGATCTAATAATTTGAACATATATGATGAATGTAGGGTTGTCTTAAGTGATTCTGAACTCTACATAAATCACAAGTATGAATTAATTTGAATACATGGCTAACTTATTTTTCTAATATGCCAAAATAACTGAAATATTACTTCCATATAAAATCATAAACATGCATAAACCATTTAGTAAAGATTATCAGATTCTCTTCTTTGAAACATTTGTACATTTAATTCTAAAATTTCCCAGGTTTAAAAGGTACTCACCTACCAAAGAAACTATTATATACTCCTAACACAAGTTAGGAGTATATTATCCCATGTAATTTTGTGTTGCTTTATCAAAACATTTGAAGCTGTACTTTTAAGGACAAGACATTTTGGCTAAAAGGCTGACAGACTCCTGGTAAGTTCTTCATTGGGTGAATTTTGTTTTAGGCATCATATGCAACTTTTCAGTTCAGTGAACATGCAAAAGGCATGTATCCCCTCTATGGGCTGATAAGAAGCTGTATTGCTATAGTTTTCCCAAACGCAGTCAGCTCTCTGATGTCTACCCTATGCTGAATCTGTACATTCAAACTTTATCCTTTTGGAGGTCATTTCTCATCTATTTAAGCCATCTTTATTACTGAATAAGAGCCCAAGGCAAGGCTCCCAGTGCAAGTGACTAAGAAAATGTATTCCTCTTTGAGATTATCTCAGAAAAATACTCAGGAATTTTGGAGACATAGCAAGCACTCACATCACATACAAACAAATTAACTCAAAATTAATTTTAAACATAAAAGTTAAAACTATAAAAACTATAGAAAATTGTATAGGAGACAATCTTCATGACCTGGAGTAGGCACAGAACTTTAGTAAGAAAAAAAAGCATATTTCATAAAAGAATGTGATAAATTATACTTTATCAAAATTTAAAATTTCTACTTTTCTCAAACATTGCTTAAAATATTAAAAATCAAACTAAGAGACAATTTTGACCATATATACATAGATAGATAGATAGATACCTAACAAAGGATTTGTATCCAGACTATAAAGGGGCTCCAAAATCACTGCAGATGGTGAAGCAGCCATGAAATTAAAAGACACTTGCTGCCTGGAAGAAAATCTATGACAAACCTAAACAGCGTATTAAAAATCAGAGACATCACTTTGCCCACAAAGGCCTGTATAGTTAAAGTTATCATTTTTCCAATAGTCATGTACAGATGTCTGAGTTGGGCCATAAACAAGGCTGTGCACCAAAGAATTGATGCTTTCAAACTGTGGTACTGAAGAAGACTCTTGAAAGTCCCTTGTACAGCAAGGAGATCAAACCAATCAATCCTAAAGGAAATCAACCCTGAATATTCATTGGAAGGAGTGATTCTGAAGCTCTAATACTTGGGCCACTTGATGCAAAGAATGGACTTATTGGAAAAGACCTGATGCTGGAAAAGGTTGAGGGCAAAAGGAGAAGGGGCCAACAGAAGATGAGATGGTTGGAAGACATCATTGACTCAGTGAACATGAGTCTGAACAAACTCCAGGACAGGAAACCCTGGCATGCTGCAGTCCATGGAGTCACAAAGAGTCAGACATGACTTAGTGACAACAATAATCTAAGACAGAACTTCAACATGTAATTAATATAGTATTGTTAATAAGGTATTTCACATTCTGCATACCACGTTGTTGAACTCTGGTATGTATTTTAAATTTAAAATGCATCTCAATTAAGACTAGTAATATTTCAATTGCTCAATAGCCATTGTGGTTAGTGGCTACCATATTGGATAGCACCATTCCATATTTTTATTGTAGTCATGACTATATAGTATACATATTTCCCAGACTTCATCACACCATAATCTTAAAGGCAGCAATTTTATTATAGTAAATTCTACCTCAATATAGTTTGCTTTAAAATATCTATCATGTTTCTATGTTCTTCATTGAAATTTGAATACATTTATATTCAATTCCATCCAGATAAGATTCTTTTCCATCTTGCAAACAATAAATTTAAAGGTATGAGTAACCTCTACCTCCTTATCTATTAAATAATAATGGAGAAAAAATATAGAACCACATTGGTAACTCTGATCATTGGCCCTCCACAAATGCCCTTATGCTTCAGTTCTTACAACAACTTCTTGAGATCATAAATAATAAGAAAACATTCATCATTAGAATCAGTAGTAAGACAAGAATTCTTTCTATCAAAATTAATATATAACATTATTCAGCATGTTATACCTATGTGAAAATAATGTTAGCTAGTATGTTTTGAGTACCTACTGTGTGTCAGACACCATTTTAAATTTTTATTTAAATATAACTTAATTTGTTCCTGATAACTTTGAGGTAATTATTGTCGTTGTTGTTTAGTCACTAAGTTATGTCTGACTTTTTGCCACACCATAGATTGTAGCCCACCAGCTCCCCTGTCTGTGGGATTATCCAGGCCAGAATACTGGGGTGGGTTGCCATTTCCTCCTTCAGGGGAATCTTTCCTATCCAGCAATCAAACCTGTGTCTCCTGCATCGGCAGATGGATTCTTTTTACCACTGAGTCACCAGGAAAATGACTGTAAATCTACTATACTTCAATTTAAAAAATCCATAGAGTGGCTGAATGGATTTTAAGTTCAATTATATACTTTTTACATGAGATTTGTATTAAATTTAAGGCCATATATAGGATAAAATTAGGCTTCCTGGGTGGTGCTAGAGGTAAAGAACCCTCCTTGCCAATTCAGAGGACATAAGAGATGCAAGTGTGATCCCTGGGTCAGCAAGACCCCTGGAGGATGGCATGGCATTTCTTGTCTGGAAAATCCTATGGACAGAGGAGCCTGGCAGGCTCCATAGAGTCCCAAAGAATCAGACACCGCTGAAGCGATTTAGCACACACGATAGGGTAAAATTAAGTGTTTGGGAAAAAGGTATTCCATGCAAATAATACTTGCCTGACTAGTCTACTGTCAGGCAAAGAAGACTTTAAGTCAAATCTCTCAAAAAACAAAGGTTATCGTATAATGAAAAAGGGGAGGTAGATATTATCACTCCTAATTTACACATGAGGAAAGTAAGGCTTGGAGGATTAAGTAATATTCCCGATCTAGCTAATGATACAGCTGAGGAACTAAAGACCTTTTGAATCCGTGGTTGTTGGCGATAAACAGTGACCTGTATACTACTTCTCCAAAGGTAAGATTTTGGAATCAGCACTGTATATACTATAAAAGAATAAGCAAGGATACAAAAATTGTTGTTTTCTGAAAACAGATTATTATAAAAATCCAGAAGAATTCCTTGAAACGGTATTAGGAATAAAAACATATAGTAAGACCAGCTATGAACAAAATATACAAAAATCAAAAGGTTTCTTATAGAAATTAACAGGAAACATATGGCAAGAAGAAAAAAGGGACTTTATTTCAGCAACAAATTTATAGGAGAAAAGTTAAAAACACGGTCATAAAGTTCTGCTGAAGTCTCCCTTCACTTTATGAGCTTAAAGGTAGATGAAACTTAAAAAATGGACAGAGTTTGAGTTTTCTCCCAGAAAGTGCCTGAGCCTTGTGAAAATCAGAAGTTATAACTTTAAATGCAAGTTATGGAAATTTAGAAATGTAATTTAGAATTTTATGAGAAACCTTGACACATGAATTATCTTGTTGACAGTACTCAAGTGCATGTCGGAATTAGGGAGATAAGAAAGAGAAGGTTAAAATTTTCACTCCAGTGATCATATGAGTTCTATATACAAAGAATACCATTAGAGATTAGCCAGTTGGAGCATGGGTTGTGTTAAGTTTAAAACTACGTGATCTGATTAGCTTTATCATAGTTATTGGGTATGTTTGAGAATAAGGAATGAAAGGCTTTCCATGGTACTTTAAAGTTTAAATATGAAATATCCTTTCACCACTTCGGAATGTAATTTTAACCATGATGTTTGTTAAGCTCACAAAATTTTTAAAAATGTTTATGACAGGCCTTGCAGATGTTAGTTATTGTCCTATAAGTCACAAAACATATGTATTGAAGGAATATAACATATTCAACCTACAAATAATATCTTCAGCTCTGTGTAAAGACAGGTACAGATATCTCTTTATATATACTATGAATATCCATTTAAGATAGACAGTATATGACCATCTCTCTTACCACTGTACAAAATTAAGTCACTTTACTTGAGATTTTGGCTAATCTCTAACAAGTCACTCCTGACAGGTCTGAGGCAAACAAAGCCTAAATGTCAGTTTCTTCCATGGACTCTGTGTAAATGTTATTACATTCATCACACATTTACCCATTTCTTCAATTACTTTTGCCTTTTCGTATGCCAGTTCTTCCTTTCCTGTATAAATCTCATCTTACTGAGATCACTTACATCATTTATTTGTTTTTTTTTTCCACTTACATCTTTATTCTTTCTGTGAGAATCTGTGAAAAGTCTGAACTCTCAGCACCTAAAAATGCCTATATTTTAATTTCTCTCTGACATGAGAGGCTTTGTTTCTTTCTTAGGATGCCTTGAAATTTTTTACAACATTAAAAAAATGAATTCTCTTTCTTTTTATCTCTATAATTAGTTGAAACAATCTTATTTTAGTATTTTTTCAAACAATTCTAATATCTCAAGTTCATGCTAATTCTGCTGTTTTGGGTATCTTTCAACACTTTTCTCAAAAAATTGATTCTGGAAGAGGATTAATGGATGAATACATTGTCAAGGGATCACCAACTTCTCATTTTTTAAAAGGTCTGAACCATTGGTTAAATGTAGGAAGATCTGATCTGAAAGTAACGGTAAATTCATCTCATTAGGATTATACAGTGAAGCGGTTTATTTCATATAACAAATTCAGAGTTACGGTGACTTCAGGGTGGTTCATTTAATGACTTAACAATGTTCCCAGAAGCCAAGGTTCTTTCCATCATTTTATTTTAATGGAATATACCTGGTCTCCAGGTTGTGTCCACAAACTGGCTTCCCTCATTACTGAAGGATGGATGTAGCATTCCTATATGTCAAATGCAGACAAAAAGAAGCAAGAGGGTGAAGAGAGAGAATTTTTCTGGTATCTTCTTAAGAGTGAGGACACTTTTTCTAAAAATCCCACCATAGACTTTGCCTCACAGTTCTTAAGCCAGAGTCATGCTCATAGTCAATCTTTAATGAATGAATTGTGAGGTGAACGATATTACTGAAGTTGACTAATTAAGGTTTTAAGTGAATTTGGATCTATTATCTTCCCAAGTTTGAGTAGTAAGAAGGGAGAAATTAATATTATATAAAAAATCTGGAACTCTGCTCAGTACTCTGTAATGGCCTATATAGGAAAAGAATCTTAAAAAAAAAAGTGCATATATGTATAACTGATTCACTTTGCTGTACATTTGAAACTAACACAATATTATAAATCAACTGTATTCTGATAAAAAATTTTTTAAATATATATAATGACCACCATCAAAAAAACCTACAAACAATAAATTCTGCAGAGGATGTGAAGAAAAGGGAACCCTCTTGCACAGTTGGTGGGAATGTAAATTGATACAACTGCTATGGAGAACAATATGGAGATTTTTAAAAAAAAAAAAATTAGGAATAAAACTAACATATGACCCAGCAACCAGACTATTGGGCATTTATGCTGAGAAAACCATAATTGAAAAAGGTACATGTATCCCAGTGTTCATTGTAGCACTATTTAAAATAGCTAGAAGCAACCTAGATTCCAGCGACAGATGAATGGATGAAGTTAGGATACTTATATACAATGGGAATATTACTCAGCCATGAAAATAATGAATTTGTCAGTCTTCAGTTCAGTTCAGTCGCGCAGTCGTGTCCGACTATTTGCGACCCCATGAATCGCAGTATGCCAGGCCTCCCTGTCCATCACCAACTCCCAGAGTTCACTCAGACTCACGTCCAATTAGTCTGTGATGCCATCCAGCCATCTCATCCTTGGTCGTCCCTTTCTCCTCCTGTCCCCAATCCCTCCCAGCATCAAGCGACCCCATGAATCGCAGTATGCCAGGCCTCCCTGTCCATCACCAACTCCCAGAGTTCACTCAGACTCACGTCCAATTAGTCTGTGATGCCATCCAGCCATCTCATCCTTGGTCGTCCCTTTCTCCTCCTGTCCCCAATCCCTCCCAGCATCAGGGTCTTTTCCAATGAATCAGCTCTTCGCATAAGGTGGCCAAAGTACTGGAGCTTCAGTTTTAGTATCATTCCTTCCAAAGAAATCCCAGGGTTGATCTCCCTCAGAATGGACTGGTTGGATCTCCTTAGTGAGGTGGATAAACCTAGAGCCTGTTACACAGAGTTAAGTCAGAGAAAAATAAATATCCTATAATAACACATACATATGGCATCTAGAAAAATCATACTGATGAACTTATTTGCAGGGCAGGAATAGAGATGCAGACAGGGGTGAATTGAGAAATTAGCACTGAAATACATAAATTACCAAATGTAAACAGATGGCTAGTGGGAAGTTGCTGTATAACACAGGGAGCTCAACCCCATGCTCTGTAACAACCTAGGTGGGTGAGATTTGTTGGGGATGGGAGGGAGGTTTAAAACAGAGGGGGTAAATGTATACTTATGGCTGATTCACATTATTGTATGGTAGAAATCAACACAAGATTGTAAAGCAAAATATCCAATTAAACATTTAATATATATATATAAGCAATCAACAACATATTCTCATATTCTGATTTTTAACTTATTTCCCCCTTTGTTTCCTCACTCTTTTATCCCTTCCTTCCTCCAGGATGATAGTGGATTTATAGAACATAATTTATTTGTCCTGAAAGATTTGTTTCTAAAACAAATCCACGTTCAGAAAACTTATTTGATTCAAGGACAGACTTTATATCATGATGGGATGCCATGTAGCATGTTTTTAAAGCTAATGTGATAGAAAGGCTATGTTTTATTTCAGAAACATATATACTTGGAGTGCTATTTTTAGTCCTGTGCAACTAAGACTTTCTGGGATTCTTATTGTGATCCGAGCATCTATGGAGGGACTCTAAATATGATGTCCCTAGGATACTTACCTTTGCATTTTTTGTGGGAATATTACTGAATATGTCCATTAGTTATTTAGGAGTTTCCTATATTGTATTTTATTTAGAAAATATTGATATAGCAATTATGGGAGTCAGGCACTGTTCCATCAATTTCACCCATATTAACTCATTAACCTTCATAAGCCTATGAGTTTATTACAATCACCTCCATTTTCAGATGAGAAACAAAAGCATGGCTTGTTACACACGTTGTTCAAGTCACACAGCCAGAAATGACAGAGGAGGATATGAAACCCCTCATGAGATATTGTTTTCAGGACGTCATATCTGAAAACACTGCCTTCCTTTAAAAAAAAAAACTTTTTTTTTGTTTTGCTTTTTGTTTTTAAATTAATTTTTATTTTTTTAGTTTGTTTTGCTTTACAATACTGTATTCGTTTTGCTATACATTGACATGAATCAGCCACGAGTGTACATGAACTCCCAATCCCGACCCCCACCTCCCCCCTCCTGCCCCACACCATCTCTCTGGATTATCCCCGTGCATCAGTCCCAAGCATCCTGCATCCTGCATCGAACCTAGACCGGCGATTCATTTCACTTATGATATCATAGATGTTACACTGCCACTCTCCCAAATCATCCCACCCTCTCCCTCTCCCACA